>BPLS01000679.1:7914-32100 GCA_019656275.1 Rhododendron kiyosumense
TTCAAGTGCAATACAAATACTCTCCTTCCCCACCCGTCTTTAGTATTCTCGCTCCCATAAATGTTATCCAACTATACAATAGAAACTCCTACTCTTCCAGCAAATATATCTCAAGATACACAATACGTATTTCGATACGAACTATACAAGTGAAAAAATGATATACGATACGTATCCTGATTTGAAAACATTGATGTAAACCTTGTACATTCGCGATACTTTCTCCCCTAATTTACTCAAATGATCTTTTTACATTTGCAATGCCGCCGAGCCCACCAAGGTCCGCCAAGCCGCCAAGGCCTCCAAGGCCGCCAAAGCCACCTAGGTGGCCGCCAAACACTGCCAAATCTCCCTGGGCACCAAACCAAACCCCAAGGGGTATTGGCGTGGCAACGACGTACCTCCAAGCGCCTAGGCGGCCTCGGCGGCTGCCATTTAGAACACTGGGTATAGATCTTTTTTATTCTCAGCAAACGATTTGCTAGCCTTAACAGATTGTGCTATGTTGTATGTCCACGAGGGACTTGTTCGCCCTTTTATAAGCTCTGCTCTTCTGTCACGCGGATGAAGGCAATTGTAATGGCTTGTATCTAGTTTCATATGTAATCTCCATGTACCAAAGAATGGTATTTTTTTTCCTCTGACAACTTCATCTTTCAGGCTGAATGTTACAATTTTGATGCTGCTATCAATCTTCATTCACTGCGTCTGGACTGGTCTACGCGAAATCGTGGTCCATTTCCTAAGTCTAGAGGAGTTTTCAGTGGTCACCAAAGAGTGAGTCTTGAAGTATTCTCGTATCACTTTTCTTTTTTTCTTGGGAGTGTCATTGCGTTCTTTAATTTCTAGTTCGAATCTTAACATGCATTATTTGTTTACTATTCTTTTCTGCAGCGTTGAATTGTTCTGGACATTATAGGGACCACCACTCCGATTTCATTTGTAACGGACGTTCTCTGAAAATATTTCTGTGAGAATGTAGAATGTAGGGAGGCATTTGGATTTTACATATGACTCTATAGAGACTCAAGACAACATCAATTTGTTGCGATATCAAGTGAATTTGTTGCGATATCAAGCGTGGCCTTCATTTTCCATATGTAGAGTGGCATTTAATACCCCAACTTTCCATAGTGTATTTTTGAGAAATTTGTTATGTAAATCATAGTTGTTAAAAACTTACGATACACGATCTTACGATTTATATCGTCTCCTTTGGAGAACGATACGTATTCCATCATGTATCTTTTTTTGTACAAATTCTACGATACAACTGCGTATCCTACGATTTATACACGTATCCTAATTCTGTACGTATTCTACGATTACTTATTTGAAAAAAGTCAGAACCTTATTTGAAGAAGTGGAACTCCAAATGCATTAATCTAAGTCGTTTGTTCTAATTATGGCATCTTTCAAATCCTTTGATAGAAATTCAACCTCAATGAAGGTCTTGTATAAAAGAAAGAACTATACTTCGATTGTATTTTGTCTTACTTTTCTTTTCCTAACAAAGGTAACATAAAGCATTTATGTAATAGGCCCCAGTTGAGAGGTTTGAAATTTTGCATCTTAAATTTTTTTAAAATGTAAGTATAGTTTGTTGGTGTTATTAGGTGTATCTACTTCTTAATTATATTTTAATTATGATTAACGTTGTTGAAACATAAAATAAATTTAGTATTTTGACAAAGCTCCAATTGACAAAATCCAAATATAATAGATATTATCGAAAAAGACATAAATATTTAGTCCTTAAAAATTCTAAAATAGAAGCTCTAGAATATCCTTGTGAAATATCTAGAGTTTTTTTGTGAGAATGTCTCATGTGTAATTCTCAAAATTTATCATGTATGAAAATATCTTCATACTAGAGTCTTTCATGGCATGGGTAGTACAAATAGGGATGGATTCCAACCATTTTGTACCAAGCCAAAAAAGAGTTTGAGTTCAAGTGCAATACAAATACTCTCCTTCCCCACTCGTCTTTAGTATTCTCCCTCCCCCAAAAATGTCTTCTAGCAAACGTATCTCAAGATACACGATACGTAGTAAAAAAAATGATATACGATACGTATCCTGATTTGAAAACATTGATGTAAACCTTGTACATTCGCGATACTTTCTTCCCTAATTTACTCAAATGATCTTTTTACATTTGCGATTCTGGTTTGTTTGGTATCATTGATTTAGTTCATATATAATTCATCAACATTTACCTCAGCACATCATAGCGTTTTGATACAAGATTGTTAGCATTCTGGAGGATTCTTTTCATTTGGAGTCTCAAAATCATCACCTTGACATTAATGGCTACAAATTTTCTCCAACAGCATTAATCAAGTGAATGCAGCTTCTATGTGCATTTTCAGGTACACTATGACTTACAACAAGGAATTGCTGGTGCCGTACCAATCCCTTCTAAGTATGCAGGAAAAGAGGGGCTTATTGTAGCTTTGGGTACTAACGTGCGAGCAACAATTATAGCTGACCGGAAGATAACTGCCTTGAAAAAATTTCTGGTGAGAACCATGAAACTTGTAGTGAAAATGTCCCCTCTTATTCTGGCTGCTGACATTTTAAGGATTCAGGTTGATACCGTGAGGACTGGACTCCAAAACAATGAAATAGAGATGCAGGTTTTTTATGATGTACCTATAGCTCTTACGAAGTGGCATGCTTCGGGCATCAAGGTCAGTTTTACATTCTTTCCTTTTCTTTTATTACTTGTTTCCTCCATGATATACTTCCGACCTGTTTACGGTTTACAACTTTGTGTTTTTGCGAGCTGTGCTTCTGTTCCCGTGCTCCTCATGGAAAAATCTGGAAGATCACAATCGTTTAGTTTTCTACCATAAAGTACTACTCGAAATGCTTACTCTAATACTCTTAGGTCCATTATTCAAAATTGGCATTACGCATAAATGAATGGAGCTATCCTTCGTTGAATAACTCCTCTTATAAGTTGTCTCTTTAAAGGCACATGTTGCCATTGAAAGTTGAAACTGTGCAAGTCTTTGAATTTCTGTTTGGCAATATAAAAGGGTGAGTTTTTTAGTGACGCATCGATCTCCTCCTCCAAAAGTCCCTATAGTGTTCAACTTTTCATGCAGTGTTGGTTTTATTAGCCAAGAGTGCCTTATGATAGTGTCACCTGATGGTTCTTGAACAATTGCTCTCCATTTGATTGATTATCATGTTGACAAGGTTGAATGTCAATTGTTCTGCGGAAGGGGAAAAAAGGACCATTGATAGTTGTAGCTTCATTCAACACATTATTTTTAATTTTGTTATGTAGTAAGTAACTACATCATGAAAGGCACCAAAATTAGGGCACAAAGCCTGTAATCATCAGTCATGAATCACCCTTAACTCTCACTTCTCCTTCCTTAGGTGTACATATATTGGAGCAGAAGCAGATTTGCACAAACAACCTGTTAAATTGTTAACCACCAACTCATCTAAAAGCTTAAGCTGTTAGAGAGAGTGGCAACTTTATTATTTATATTCTCAACACGCCCCCTCACGTGTAGCCAGACTCTCCTTCATAAGCTGGCTAAACACGTGTAATTTTAATCATTCGGTAGGCGGTGAGTTTTGAACTCAGGATCTATTGCCTGCTTTGATACCATGTCAAATTGTTAACCACCAACTCATCTAAAAGCTTAAGCTGTTAGAGAGAGTGGCAACTTTATTATTTATATTCTCAACACAACCCCAACTCAAAATCCAAACAAAAATTTATTTCTTCCGCAAACTCAATTCAAAAATAAAATCTGGAAATCATGGTAATTGGACGAATAGATGGTGAAATTGAGTTGAGCCGGAACGAAATAGATCGTCATCCCTAAAATATCACAACAACCATTCTTTTGTAGATTTGATTGTATGTTGATTTGCTATCTGGTTGCTATCGATTTTTCGGATTTTTTCTTGAATATTTCACAGATTATGTGTAAAAGTTATAATTTTTTATTTTTCTGATTTCTCTCGTCATAAAATTTTGGCGCAAAACTAACAGGGGAAAAAATTGATCTATAACTTAGGGGGTGTTTCTGGTAGTGAAAAATTTGTAGACTTTTATTTGTGGTTGAGAAGTTGTTAGGTGTTTCCAATAGTGAATAAGTTATTGAGGAATGTCAAGTTGTTTCCAGTACTGAATAAGTTGTACGTTGATGGGTTTGTGAGTAGAGTTACTATAGCAAAAAAATAATTTGTTGACAACTTTTTTGTTAGTGAAAACGAAATGGTAAAATCCTTAAATTTTTTTGTTAGTGGAAACGAAATGGTAAAATGCGTTAAATTTTTTTGTAATTGTTAGGTGAAACACCCCCTTATTGCTTAATAAAAACGCCCAGTATTTAGAATTAACTTTCCAATATAGAATTCAAAACACAATAACGAAAAAAATATGTTAGGCGACAAGACTTGCAAATGATATTCAACAGCTACTTGCAGTAGAAAAGAAGCCAATGCGCATAGCAGCCTAGCAGGGGATGCCTGTGGGCCGAAATGGAGGATTGGGAAATCCTTGTCGTGCAAGGTCTTACAAGGCACCCTGTAGGGCGCACATGGGTCATCCATATTGATAATGGCCATCTTGATAATGAATAGTTGAAATATGATTTTTAATTATGACTGATTTACTGGTCATAGTTGATTTTTGGAAGTGGACCAGCCCCATCTATTATTCCGTTCGATTGATTTGTTTGCTCCCCACATAGTTGACTAGAGTTCGATTGTTGGAGTCAGACTAAACGAAATAGGGTGTTTACGCTAGTGATTAATTTATACAGAATAAATTTTGATTTTGTCTTTCCTCAAATATTTTTTTTTTTTTGTATTCGTTAGTTTTATGCCAAACTTTAATTATGTGATATGGATGAGTAAGGATGAGAGGAATTGAAAAAATAAAAAAAATTGACTTTTAAACAAGTATTTTGAGAAATATCTACGAAAATGTCCAAAAAATTATCGCATAAAACTAACACTAAAAATTATTATAACTAATTTCAAGATTCATATGATTCAAACACCCTCAATAAGTAAAAAAAAAGAAAAGGAAAAGAAAGAGAAAACGATTCATATAATTTCATTAATTTTTCCATGGATGCCACATGTTCTTCTATTTACAGCCTTAACCTTATTTTCCTAATCCTTTTGAAAATACTAGTTCGGCAATAAATGAGTACTAGTAGTTTTCTCGACGAGTTCTAAACATAATCTATAACCAAAACTGTTTAGCAAAATTGATAAACTGTTTTGTGAGTTTCAAAAAAATTGGCGAAACCTCTGCAGTGGAGTGGTAGGTACGAAAGAGAGAGAGGTGGGTAAGGGCATGGGGCCGGCTAGCTGTGGTACTGGCAGTATCTTAGCAAGAAATTAACTTTAATTATCATCGTTCTCCTCGTAAAAAAAATGCCTCAACTCCAGTTGCTCAAGTTTTTGAGTACCTGATTTAGCAAAATTGATGCCTTAGATCTGTATGCATGCTTAAGATTATGGAATTTTGGAATTCCTAGAATGTTAGTATTAGAGTACTGGCCGGCAGTTCGTTCAGTAATCCCATTCAGTACTGGATTAATTACGTACGTACATTTATCAAGCCTGAATATATATATTAATTTGCATGTTTGATCGATAATCCCCCAAAGAACTTTATATTATGATGATGATTCTTGGGGGAGGAGATTGATGAGTGGCTTTGGGTTATGATTTGGTCGGGGTAGAAATGTCAAAAAGCAGAGATAAAAATTTCAATAGGGCAATTCACATGCATGAGTGAGTGGGTTCAAGCCTTCAAGGTACGTAAAAGAGAAACAAGCCAATTGGACTTTTACAAAAGAAAAAACATGGTGGCCATGACTAGTCTAATTTTAACCTTTTCCAAAAGTGTTTTGTTTGTTTGTAGCTCCCCAATGAACACAAATCCCCATTTTCAAAATTAACCCCGGCCCCAATATAAAGTACACTTTACCCACACCAACAAAATTAGGGTAAGAAAAAAACAACCAAACAGTTATTCTATTCTACGTGACTACTCAAACAATTATTCAAGGACGTACCCGAATTACTGTATTTGTGTAGAATTCCAAAATCGACCCCGCACGATAATCCGTACTCTATCAAAGAGAGGGGGGAGCAAATGGGTAAGGGAAAATGATGGCCAATAACATATTTTGATAAGTAATACCTGTCAAAAACATTTTGTTCATTAACAAATGTTATTAACATGTCTTTAAAAGGTATTAATTATCAAAATACGTCCTGAGCCGTCATTTTCCCAAAGGGTAAAGTGGCCTGGTAACTTGGCCCCAAACGGTGTCGCTTTTTGTGGCTGCAAATTGCATCGACGATACCTCATTGCAAGGACCTAGCCTCTGGAAAAAGCGGAGGGATAGGGGTGGGCATCTTGTCGTATCGTGTCATACTTGTTTCAGAATTCTCTCAACTCTAACCTGACATATTTAGCTTTTCGTGGTATCGAATCATATCACATTCGTGTTTCGTGTCAGAAATAACTAACCTTAACATGCTAACTTCGTATCGTGTTCTCATATCGTGTCGGAAATTCTCACCACGACGACGGCGAGGTATCTCTACCACACCGAATTATTTGCCATATTAAATAGAGATTTGCCGTGGTACAACACAGTCTACGGCGTGCCGTACAGGAAACGTCTGCTCCAAGTTTAAACCAAAAAATTCTCAAACTCAACTAACCCCGCGGTTTTAAGGGCACGTTCTATTGCAAAGTCAAGGTCAGGTGGCTGAAGTCCAAGATTTAGATATATACTAGGGGGCCCACCCCACTCGTGGGAGGCCCAAGGCCCACCAACCCATCTTCCTTTTCCACACACAACTGGCAAAGAGTTAAAGAGTTGTTTGTTTTTTACGGAAGTTTCTTTCTTGGGTGATAATAAGTGAATCTAAAGAGATAGCTGTAAGCCTATGAAAGATCAGTGGAGAAAAATCCCCCAAAAATCAAACCGAGCCTTATATTCCAATCACTTGGGATCAGTTGCATGAATTATTTTTCTTCATTGAGTTCTGTCAAGACCCCTCGACAAAACATGGCTTTCTTGAGTGTTCAAAGTACTCTCTCTCTCTCTCAAAATAAGGATTTGTAATAAGTTTTTTCAATAATTATTACCAAGGACGGAACGATTTTACCCTAGCAGTGGCGAAATGTATACTAAAAAAATTTAGTGGTGGCGAGACTATAAAAGTTGGGCATAATATTTTGTTTTACATATAATAACTGTATTTTCTAAAATTCTTGTCGTGGCAGTCGCCGCCACTAAACCCCCCTGATCCCAGCCTTGATTATTACTCTAATCTATCCATCCTCCATTTATTACCCCAAAATCTCCCTCTAAATCTTTGCCAAACAACCCTACCACTCATCATTTCCTTTCGGATCTACAATTGGTATTAAATTTTTGGTCTACATTCCCGCCCTTGATAGAAAGTGAAATTTTCCCCTCATTCTCGAATCCGTTTTGCCATTCTATTTATTTTCATGCTGCTATTTTTGCTTTTCGAAGAAAAATTAATATGCTGATGGATTTACAAGTAACAAATCACTCATCAATCTTTTAAAAATGAAAATCAGAATGAAATTAATATGCTGACAGTTTTTTTGTTTTTTTTAATCATTGCTACAATTATAAATTCATGATTAGTATTCTTGCTGGGTTCATGACGGATAATGGCGGGGTGGAGTTGGATGGTACAAACAACCCCAACTCAAAATCGAAACAAAAAATATTTATTCCTTTCACAAACTCAATTCACCCTGCACACTCAAAAATAAAGTCTAGAAATAATCCTATTTGGACGAATAAATGGTGAAATTGATACGGAACGAAATAGATAGTCATCCCTAAATATCACAACCACCATTCTTTTGTAGATTTGATTGTATGTTGATTTGTTATTTGGTTGCTCTAAGTTTTTTCGAACTTTTCTTGGATACAAAAAAATTTGGCTAAAACTAATATACACGGACAAAATTTGAATAAAGACAAAATTAAAAAAATTTGATCCACAACTTATTGCTTAGACCTTGTTCCAATAGGAACTTTTAGGACTTTGTTCAATTTTGTCTTTATCTGAATTTTTTTCGTGTTTGTTAGTTTTGCGCCTCACTTTTTTACTTTTCCGATTTGTCTCAAAAAAATGAGGCACTAACAAACGCGAATTCTTTTTAAATAAGGACAAAATCAAAAACTTCAACACACGATGAGAGGAAAAAAAATATGTTAACGTGACAAGACTTGCAAATGATATTCAACGGCTACTTGCAGTAGAAAAGAAGCCAATGCGCAAAGCAGGGGGGATGCTTGTGGGCCGAAATGGAAGTGGGCCAGCCCCATCTATTATTCCATTCGGTTGGTTTGTTTGCTCCCCATACAGTTAACAAGAGTTCGATTGTTGGGATCAAACCGAAAAAAATTAATTCATTGCGAATTCTCTTATCTCGGCGTGGTTAGCCTGACTGTGATCAGACTGAAGAGAGGATTAGTTGAGGTGTGCGTAAGTTGGTCCCGGCATCCAAAAGACCAAAAAAGAAGAAAAAGAAAAGAGAAGTGGGCCCCATTTGTGGTACGAGTCGACTCTTTAGTGTTATTTTTACTCCAATAACTTGGTAGGTCCCTTCTTGATCGATCTCCTTGATTAGTGCTTTTATTACATGTAAATCCTCTTTCTTCAAAAGATCTCAAAAAAGAAAGAAAACTTATAAAGGACGGCCAAAATCAGCCCTGGTTTCTTTGCGAGGATTCCGGTGCGATAGAAACCTATAATTCAAAATATCTTTTCCCATCAATATCCATTCGTATAAAGCTGACCATAGAAAAGGACTAGCCCAATTCATTTCGGTTCACTCTGAGTTCAAAATCATATTCAGATCCGTTCGCGTCTGCGTCTCTTCCAAAAAAATCATGTATATAAAACTCAGGCTGATCAAATATCGATACCTAGATTGAATAATCCATTTCATAAACGGTTGTTGAAGTTTTAGGTCATATCCGTCCGTCCATTTTTCTCGAACAAGTCTGATTTGTTCGCGAATCCATTAACATCAAACGAAAGCTTCTTGAGAGGGCTATAAACATAAACAGTTTCGGTTGCTATTTATGAGACTGAAGGCAAAGTCGTAAAGGAAGAAAAATGGACGGAATTGAACAATAAAGTCATCATATTTAGCGTGCAAATTAATTAAAGTAGGTTAATTTGGAGGATAGTAGATTGGGAATCTAGTCTAGCTAGTAGTGAAAAGGGCTTTTCGCTCGGAGTTCCGTATGGGAATACGATGCGCTCGTGGATAGTGCATGCTGACAAAATGCATCCCAGCACACTAATATTTCGTCAATGATAGTGATACATTTTACATTTGTAGATATCTATTAAAACAAGTACTATCATAACAAAAACTCTACACTTACCGCTCGGTATACTGCACCCATGCGTGGGCTTACTCTGAGTCCTAAAAAATACATAAAAATATTTTTAAATTTTAAAATATTTTTTATGGGTCCTGTAAAAAATCCGCTGAATCACATATTGGTGAGTATATTTTCTGAATTCGTAAAGGTGAAACTGAGCAGTTGCTGTCATAATAAGGAAATACTAGGGGCATCACAAAAATTTTAGTGAATTTTTTGTGAAGCTCATGTCACATTTTCTTGTCACAAGTCCAAAACAATATGATATTTACAGATTATGCAAGTTCCCTAATTATTGTAACTCTTAAATAAACTTCCAAATATATATAGAAAATGACTTGTTATTTTAATTCAAAAAATACAAGAATATAAATTAACACGTCATATCAAGTAGCTTCAAAAAGTTCGGCGTTGAAAGCACAATTTTGCCAGCCTCATGTTTATCTTTAAACACTTTTTCTTTGTCAACTAAATCTCATCTTTGATTTTTGGTAGATACTTCATTATTTATCATCACAAGTTTATTTAAATATTTTTACTGTCCAATTCAAAGAATAGGAAGTTATAATAAGCTCAAGCAGACTCTTCAAAGTTTATTCTTGTATTGTTCTTTGTTTTATTTTTTTACTTTTGTACTCCAGAAAGTTGTTTGAATACAAAATCACCTTACTTGTTGGTATTGCATGGGGTGACAAAGATGCCTCTTTGTTTCCCCTCCTTTTCTTTTTTTCTTTTTACATAAGACGGCCTAGCTAGGCCCTATAAAAAACAAAAATACTTGACACAGTAGCTCGATGAGCTCCGTGATCATCACTTTCCAAAAAAAAGCCATGACCATCGCGGTCATTGCGCAAAGTCTCCAACACAATTGATGGAGTTTAATTAAACACTTGCTCTCCTCAATCTAACTGAAGACCCAACCTTACTAGATTATAATCGCAACCATTCTCCTCTCTCCAACCAAAGATTAATTCACACGTCCAGCTCATATTATGTTGCTCATTGATCAACATGATCATGTTGTAATTAATATAACTCTAACAAAAAAAAATTGGTTTAACTTTATAATTTCAAGATTCATATGCATGATTATTCAGACACCCTCAATAAGCAACAACAAAAAAAAAAAGATTTATATAATTTCATTAATTGTTCCATGGATGCCACGTGTTTCCCTATTTTCAGCCTTAACCTTATTTTTTTCTAATCCTTTTGAAAATAGTTCGGCAATAAATGAGTACTGGTTTTGCGTACGTAGCATGTCTTAAGTTATGCAGCTACCTCACCCATTATGCACAACCCAATAAATTGCATGAGAGAGAGAGAGAGAGAGAGAGAGAGAGAGAGTTATGCAGCTACCTTACACATTATGCACAACCCATTAAATTGCATGTGGGATATGAGAGAGAGAGAGAGAGAGAGAGAGAGAGAGAGAGAGAGATCACGCCTAAGCTGCAAAGCTCAATGTCCCGCGCCCCGTGCCTAGCTAGTGTCATGTTTTATACAGTAGGAGTATTTTATAAGTAGTCCAACATAAATTAGTGGCACCCACTTTCCTGGATATTTTAGAATGGCTTTTTATCTTGAAAGGAGTAATTGCCTTATTTCCGGCAGCTTAGGTTGATTTTTCATAATCTACTTTTTCACCGCATCCATGTGTGGGCCAGTGTGGCTTGACTTGGGAGTCCATTAAACTTGTGATTTGGTTGCACCATTTTTTCAATTTCTCTGTATCATCCTAATTTTATCAGGTCAGGTGTTCATGAAGAAACGATTGCACCAGGAGCTAATCGTAGTGTATTTCGGCGGAACTTTTGATATACAACAATAAATATCACTTTCTTCACAATTTACATGGTTCATTTTATATTATTTGTCCAGCGACTTTATTTTGCACAGAAAAGTAGTTTGTATGATATTATATAATTTGTTTCACAATCTACATTATCAGATAACCTTTTTTTTTTTTTTTCTCAAAGGAATAGCTAATGTGATTCAAAGAACGAATTTTAAGATAAATCTTTTCAAATCACAGAATTATATGAATATAATTAGACTGATTCTATTGATTTTTTTTTTTGTCAGCAATGAATAACGTGATGATGATATCTCGAAGAGTCACACATAAATGCCATAGTGCATTGAGTGCACGAAAAAAACCGCAAGTCTGATAGATTTAACCATACTTGCCATACATTTTAATTTTAATTTTCGCACTCTCCAAAGTTAATAATTTGAAGAGTGAGGAAATAACTCAATATTGATTTGTGCACTCCTCTTGGTGGAAGTTTCGGTTAACAATTTGGGGGTTGCGGTTAACAATTTAAGAAGTGTAAAAATCACTCCCTTCCCTAATATTGGATCGAGTTGCAAATTCATCTTTTCAGAAAATTCCATAATATACGTGTAGAAGGCAACAAGAAGCATATAACAAATATCCAGAAGACTCACAATGACAGTTCAAACTACAATCCAAAACTATTGAAACACACGTGTATCACCTTGTCTTTTCTTTTACTATCTAATTTCAGAGCAAAAAAAAGAATGAAAAAGAAAATCACTTACTAATAGTGCAATATTTTAAAGCGGCTGTTGAATATTTTTTTATAATCAGGTTTCCGGACCAGCTCATGGGCATCTTAACTAATCATGGGTGAGCATCCCCAACGTCCACTAGTGGGAGTAGGAACATTACCAGGATTTCATAAACGCAGAGGCTAAATTATATGAATAATAAGATTTTGAAATTTCACTATTCAGAAATCTAATGGTTTGTTTGGTTTAGGTTTTGAGAGAGTTTTTTTTGGTAATTAGTGGAGAAGGATAAAATGAAAAATTATATTAATTAAAAAAGAAAAAACTTATGGGAGACCGTCTGCTGAGAGAAATTGGGTTTTGAGACTTAAAACGAACACATTCTAGGAGTTCTTAACAAACATAAAAACAACTAATTTTAATATTAAATTTTGAAAAAAGAAATCCTAAAACGACACGGGGCCGTGGCTCCTACACGCCCATATATGAATCCGTCTTTGAGCGGGAGCTATTTAAAATCAGAGCATGCAAAACTTTATATAGAATGGCAAGAATGATTTAATAGCAACAGAGAAGTTTCAATCACGAAACCTTAAGACTCCGTTCGTTTAAGGGTTTTGGATTTTGGATTCTAATCATTATCTTATTTTCCTTCAATCATTACTCTCATTTTTTTTCTCTATTGCTCCCCAATCATTATCCTTATTTTCAATCATTACCCTATTTCTCTCTACACTCATTACCTACAAATTTAAATTCAAAATCTCAAAACGAACAGAGACTATTTGGCACATACAAAATTCAAGTTATTGCGGAGGCAATTCACTAGAAACATTTTGGGCATGATAGTCACATCACTAGCTAGAAATTAAATTGGTGATGATACTGCATGATCATCTTCTTAAGAATCATACTTTAGGCAGGGATTTATTCGGAGACAGGAAAACACATACACAAAAAAAAAAAAAAAAAAATCCAAACATTTAGCATCATCACATCACATGACTTACTATTAGATTATTCCAAAAGCTGCCACCTAATGTGTAACATATTCATCAAGTTTGAATAAAACAGTTATTTAATCCCATCAATATTATTACTAGCTACTTGAGCACATTAGAAATGGGTTGAAAAATATTTACATTGTGTAATTTCATCTCATGTGTGTGGAGGCTGGATTGCTTTTTAATAAGCTTGTAAAATTTAAAAAGAACGCACGGGCCTCATTAAACAAAAGTCCCAGAGTTTGTCAATGTTCCCATATTAGATATATTATCTTCTTTTTTTTTTTGGCTAACAAAAAAGGTGGAGGAGGTAGCGATCATCTATTACTAACAATTTTTTTCAATATGAGATCATAGAAAGTCGCGTCGCGTCCCGTGACTGTGAGGGATCAATTTCTCATACTATATTTTTACTATCCGAACGAGAGGTCCCGTTCCCGAAAGAAAAATAAGTACTTATTTTTTAATCATAATGAAAATGCTCATACGCCGTGTTGCACTCAAAAACCTACTACTAGTAAATCTAACGGAACTTGCAAAAGGCCAAAGACACAGAAAAAGCTCATACGCTGTGTTGCACTCAAAAATCTTGAAAATGTTGTCACAAAAAAAGTCGCGGAAAGACGTAGATGTTCCATAACCCGATATTTTTGTGTGTGTTAATATTGTATACATCAATGGAGGATTAGTAAAAGAATTATTGTGTTAACAACTTAGAAGTGTTCGATGCTTCTTCATAGACTCGAATTCTCGGCCTCTCTTGCAAGATGAGAGGTACAACCCGATCCTTACATATTCAGGAATTTTCTTTGAGTTTAATTATTGAAATGTGGGATCTTCATTCTTCAACACCAACTATCATACTAGAGAAATACTTTACTGCATACTCCATCATGTTAAAAAGCATAAATTTTAGGAGTGTTTTGACTTAATAATTAAGCCGGATTATATTTTGTTCTTATTCAATTTTTTTGTTTTTTTTTGCCAATTTTTGTTTTGTATCGACGAGAGGAATCTAAAATGTTAAAATTATTAACCAAACTATATATATTCTTTGAATAAAGACAAAAATACTCTAAAAAGTCTACTTATGGGATCTTGTCTTTAGTGAACTTTTTAAAAAATTTGATTCCTAATTTTTTATTTTTTAAATTCTTCTTTTCGAGACAAATCAATAATTTACAAAAAAATTAACGCAAAAGTACTCCAATAAAAAAAAATTTAAGTAAAAACCAAAAGTACTCCCGCAGAATTATTATGCCAAAACGGGCTCCTCCTTTAAAAAAAAATTATCAACAGAAATACATATAAGAAAAATCAGGATTATTTTTTTTCTTTTCATTTTTTTCTGAAGGTACAGCTCGAGTTGGTTTACAGAGAGAATCAAATTTCCCCCCAACTTTGACTGGACCCAGAAATTGAGAAAGACACCCATCTCTCTCTCTCTCTCTCGCTTCCACGGAAGCGCACAAAATTGTCACACCCCCACTAATCACTCCTCCTCTCCTCTCTCTCTCTCTCTCTCTCTCTAGACTTAAAATTATACTTTACTTGTTTGTTCTTTTCTGTTCTACTTTGCCCCGTATGTCACTTTACTAGCTCCCTTCTCTCCCTTCTTCACAACTTCCTCGCCTTCTTCTCTCTCATTCACATCACACAATCTACTGTAAATACCAAATCCTTTACCCTGCTTCTGTCCTCTTGATGCCCATCCGGTAAAATCTTTCACCCAGAAGTCCAGATTCGTTTCAGAAGCAATAATACCCTTTTCACGGTATGCAAAATTTACAGCTTTAATTTTTTTTTTTTTTGCAGTACAGCATACTAGATGGAGTAATAAACATGCATAGATTCGCTTCACCCGTTTCTTGTGACAAAGCCCGACAAATCTGAACATCGTACCCGTACAAAGTTATTTCCTTTGCAGTGTAGCATTAACGACGAACAAAGTTTACTGGTGCTCTGTTTGGTTCCCATTAATGGTAGTATATACAAACAGCTGCAGCTACTCCCTCCATTGTTGCTTTTTTACTACCTTATTCCACCTAATACATCTAGAGAAAAGGGAAAACTTGATAGTGATTCTGTTCTTGATTTTAAATGGTGGGTTTTGCATGTGCTACGTAAATTAATTTATTTGATTAAATGAGCAGGTTTTGAAGCTCCTTGTTCTTGGGCCTCAAAGAATCAGGGGCGTCAAAACCTCACTTTATTAATTTAGACTAAGGACATAAAATTTGGTCTTTAAATAAGATTTTTTTTCTTGAAATTTCTTCCCAAATTTAAATTAGTAATTTGTTTTGTTAAATGAGCAGGTTTTGGGACGGCTGAAGTTGCAGTCACGAATGTAGAGAGAGAGAGGGGAAGCTGTATGTGGAGACCACGGAGAAAAGATTCTTCAACCCACCAAACAAAACAGGCGCAACAGAAGAAATAATAAAGAGCACATCTTTAGCCCATTGTGTTTTTATGCAGTTGTTGGGTGGTGTTTAACATCACGATTCCTGGGAAATGAGGAGAGAATGGAGGAGGGCAGTAATGGAACCGATTTCCTCTCTATTTTTCATCATCCTCATCATCACTCTTTCCTGTACAAACGCCGTAGAACTATCTTCCCAAAGCGAAGATGTATCGGGCTTACTCGCATTCAAGAAGTTCTCAGTCGATTCCGACCCATATGGTTCGTTAACCAGTTGGGTCCCCACTTCCTCTACCCCATGCTCGTGGACTGGCGTGACCTGCGTTAACAGCCGAGCCACCGCGCTCGACCTCACAAACGCAGGTCTCGTCGGCCCCCTTCACCTAGACATACTCACTGCCTTACCTTACCTAATCCATATCCGTCTTGGTGGCAACTATTTCTCCGGCAATCTTACCCTTCAACCATTTGTTTGCCGCCTCGAAACCCTCGATTTATCTCTGAACAAGTTCTCATTACCATTGGATTTGTCCCAGTCCTGTGACCCCCTTGTGTATCTTAATCTCTCTGGAAATTCAATCCCTGGTGGTAGTCTTAGCATTGGGCCTAACCTTTTGCAGCTTGACCTCTCTCGGAATCGTATTTCAAAAACATTTCTCTTGGTTGATTCCCTTTCCAACTGTCAGAACTTGAATCTCCTAAATTTCTCAAATAACCAAATGACTGGAAATCTGAGTTCCATTTCATTTTCTTGTAAAAATCTCGGTACTCTAGACCTATCTAGTAATCTCTTGACTGGGGAGATACCACAGTCTTTTCTGGCTCAATCTCTCCAAGTCTTTGATCTCTCGAACAATAGCTTTACTGGAGACTTCTCTAGTCTTGAATTCGGTAGCTGCTTGAATTTGACAATGCTCGACTTGTCCCATAACAGCCTGTTTGGAACCGATTTCCCGGTTAGTTTGAGAAACTGCCAGCTTCTTGAGACGGTTGATGTGGGTTACAATGGAATGGAGTTAACGATAGCAGGGTTTTTTTTCGGGAGCTTTAAACGATTGAGGCAGCTGTATTTGCCTCACAATGGGATTTCTGGAGAGATTCCACCGGAATTGGGACAGATTTGTGGGAGTCTAGAGGTTCTTGATCTTTCTGGGAACAATCTTAGTGGTGGGCTGCCTTCAACTATCGCGGCTTGTTCTTCGTTGTTCAGCCTTAACCTCGGCTACAATCAGCTTTCAGGCAATTTCCTTGGACTAATAAGTCGTCTCCCAAGTCTCAAGTATCTATATCTCCCCTTCAACAATATAACTGGTCCTGTGCCACTGTCATTGGCAAATATCACGCAGCTTCAAGTGTTGGACCTCGGTGCTAATGCTTTAACAGGGAATGTACCTTCTGGGTTTTGCTCGTCTACGTCGTCATCCACCACCTTGGAAAGGCTTTACCTTTCGAACAATTATCTAACGGGAAAGGTGCCATCCGAGCTCGGAAAATGCAGGAACTTGAAAACAATTGATCTTAGTTTCAATAATCTTGTTGGTGAAATTCCTTTCGAAATATGGAGTCTGCCAAATCTTTCAGAGTTGGTTATGTGGGCTAATAACCTCGGAGGGGAAATCCCAGAAGGCATTTGCAACATTGGAGGAAATCTCCAGACTCTGATTCTCAACAACAATCTTATTTCGGGAACCCTTCCACTTTCCATTGGCAACTGTACAAACCTACTTTGGGTTTCCCTCTCAAATAACCACTTGACTGGAGAAATACCATCTGGTATTGGAAATCTTGTTAACCTCGCTATCCTTCAAATGGCTATCAATAATCTCACTGGAGAGATCCCAAAGGCATTAGGAAATTGCCGTAGCCTCATCTGGCTGGATTTGTTTAGCAATGACCTAACTGGTCCAATCCCACTAGAGCTTGCGGCCAATTCTGGCCTTATTGTCCCTGGATTTGTTTCAGGGAAGCAGTTTGCATTCGTGAGAAATGAAGGTGGGACATCTTGCCTAGGTGCTGGAGGACTAGTCGAATTCAAGGGTATTAGAGCAAACACACTGGAAAACTATCGTGTCGTACATTCTTGCCCATCGACTAGAATCTACACTGGGGTGACGGTTTACACGTTCCAAAGCAATGGCACCATGATGTACCTTGATCTCTCCTACAATTCCCTTTCAGGAACTATACCAGAGAATTTGGGGTCATTGACATTTCTGCAGGTCTTGAATTTAGGACACAACAAGCTAACTGGAACCATCCCATCCAGCTTAGGAAACTTAAAGGCTGTTGGGGTTCTCGATCTCTCTCATAACCATCTAGAGGGATTCATTCCAGGGTCATTAGGCGGTCTGTCATTTGTAACTGACCTTGATGTATCAAACAACAATCTCACAGGGTCTATCCCTTCAGGCGGTCAGTTAACTACTTTTCCAGCTTCCAGGTATGCCAACAATTCTGGTCTTTGTGGTCTTCCTTTGCCTCTTTGTGGATCCCGAAGTGATACCGACCATCCACCTGGGGTCTCTCACCATCGAGAACGCAAGCAAGTAATGACTGCAGAGATGGTAATTGGAATTGGGGGCTCTGTTTTATGTATCATCGCGCTTCTATTTGCCCTTTACAGGATAAAGAAGCATCAGAAAGAGAAGGAGAAGAGAGAGAAGTACATCGAAAGCCTTCCAACTTCCGGTAGCAGCAGCTGGAAATTATCAGCTGTTCCTGAGCCACTGAGTATCAATGTTGCGACATTTGAGAAGCCTTTGAGGAAGTTGACTTTCGCGCATTTGCTTGAAGCTACCAACGGATTCAGTAACGACAGCTTGATTGGTTCTGGAGGGTTTGGTGTGGTGTACAGAGCCCAGTTGGGAGACGGCTGTGTTGTTGCAATCAAGAAACTTATTCATGCAACAGATCAAGGAGATCGAGAGTTCATGGCGGAAATGGAAACAATAGGGAAGATCAAACACCGAAATTTGGTACCCTTATTGGGTTACTGCAAAATAGGAGAGGAAAGGCTTCTTGTTTATGAGTACATGAAATGGGGAAGTTTGGAGTCTGTTCTTCATGAGAAGGTGAAAAATGGGGAATCAAAACTTGATTGGGCAGCAAGAAAGAAGATTGCCATTGGGTCCGCTAGAGGATTAGCATTCCTTCACCATAGCTGTATTCCTCACATCATCCACCGCGACATGAAATCTAGCAATGTGCTTTTGGATGAGGATTTTGAAGCCAGGGTGTCTGATTTTGGTATGGCGAGATTGGTGAATGCACTTGACACTCATCTCAGTGTGAGCACTCTCGCGGGGACCCCAGGTTATGTTCCGCCGGAGTACTACCAAAGTTTTAGGTGCACAACTAAGGGAGATGTCTACAGTTATGGTGTCATATTATTGGAACTTCTCTCTGGAAAGAGACCTATCGATCCGTTGGAGTTTGGTGATGACAACAATCTGGTTGGGTGGGCAAAGCAGCTTCATAGAGAGAAGAGAAGTCATGAGATACTGGACTCTGAATTGAATTCACACGAATCTTCCCGTGCTGCTGAATTGTATCAGTGTCTAAGGATTGCTTTTGAGTGTCTAGATGACAGGCCTTTCCGGAGGCCCACAATGATTCAGGTGATGGCCATGTTTAAAGATCTTCAGACCGATTCAGAAAGTGATGTTCTTGATGGTATCTCACTGAAAAATATAGTAATTGAGGAACGCCAAGAGAAACAGCCTTAGTTGATGGCATTTGAGTCTAATTGGACTGAGAAAGTTTTGTTCACGCCAGTTCGGCCACTCATGAACTGCTATTGCGTTACGGAGATTTGAACATCTGAAATTGGAGATGGGTTTTTTTTGTTCTTCAGATTTTGTGTACTGTAAATAATAATGCACTGAAGGAGGTAGAAGTAATGGAAAAGGGTAGGGTGAACAAACAATTGGGAGCTTCTCTGTTTCTCAAACTGAATTTGCTTCATCTTTTTACTTTCTCCAGTCATCTTGTCTAGTGGTAAGACTTAGAAAATTTGTTCTGTTTCCATTGGCTTCTGTTTCCTGTCACAATTTTGCTAGCTGTATCCAGAACTTTGTTTGTCGATTGTTTTAGATTGCTAATGTTAGTATAGAGCTGCGAATTGAATTTGAGAAATCATAATACCTCTACTTGTGTAATGTTTTTATCCTTTTAGGCACTAACTTATTTGACAATTGATGTAAGCAAGGCTGCCTTTGCAGGTAGATTACTTGTGCAATTTGTGACTGTGCTGATCATTGAAAATCATTGTAAAGGCTTAGATGATTGGTTCAAGAGTATGATTTTCAACCATGTTCCACAATTTGTGCCATTTTTTAGATTGTAGATAGGCAAATTCCTGCATTAAATTCCTCTTCATGGTTGTGGTTATTAGCCATTGTACGTACTTGGTCATCTATTGTTCTCATGGCAGATTAATCATCTCTGCAAAATATCCTCTCCGAGTTGTTTTTGTGCTTCAAATTCTTTTCCATGATTGTGGTAGTTAGCTATCATGCAGTCATCTCTTGCTCTTGTGGTACAAAAATCATGCTCAGTGTTGTACGATCACAGTAGGCCTCCGTCGACTGCCTTGTTGAGCACAAGAAGTATGCTCTATGGAATGCAATTTGACCATCGTAGAACATGGCCAAAATGGTGTCATTGAGGTGGACTCAGGTTTGTAATCCCTGTGGAGTTTAGTCATCAATTCAGGTCTGTGATCAGAATGATTCACATTATTTGAAAGCTCTTTTTTCTTTTTTCCATTTGGTGATTTCTGGTGTTCGGTGCCAATAAAGTACACCCTGTTGTCCGTCAACAGAAGCGGAAGATGGGGAAACCGTCTTGCAAAAATAAGTTGAGCATAATGTATAAGTTATAACCGTGTGAGGTACTTTCTCAAATTTTGATTTTTGCGTACTTGTGGTGGAATGTCTTGCTTGCTAAACCTTGTGTTACGTTAAGAGATGTGTTACGTTAAATGTTACTTTGCATATTTTTTCTTTCCTTCCTACTATTTTTCATGATGTTTTTTGCAGTAATGATAGGTTATAATTTCGTAGATGATAAGTTATAATTTCGTAGATCGGTAAGATCAATTTGGTGTACCCTGCTAATTATGCTGATAAGATGGCATAACTTCTTCTTTTTTTTCTTTTGCGTAATCATAATGTGCTTGGTTTCTTTTGTCTTTGTTTTGTAATCATATTCTAGGAATTGTGTAGGCTTTAGCCATTAGTCAAAATCTACATTATCACGAGTGTTCATCATCATGTTCAATCATAATGTTCTTTTCTGTTATTGACATTTTTTGTTTGCTCATTTGGACTACTACTATCCTGGACACCCTTTTAGGTGCATAAATGGTTTCATTTACCATCTAAGCATAGGGCATTCATGACATATTGGACCAAATTTTACGGTTGCTGAAATGATGCGACAAATAATCGTTCTAGTTGTGTTTTACTACTACATTGCAGAACTAGATAGAAGTAGAACTTTTTTTTTTTTTTTTTTTTGGGGGGGGTGGGGGAAGAAATGATGTCCCAAGACTTGTTTTGATAATTAATACCCGCTGAGAACATTTGTTAATACTGAAAATGTCCTTGGCAGGTATTAATTATCAAAACACGTCATTGGCCATCATTTTCCCTTTTTTTTTTGTGTGTGCGCTTACTTTGGCGGCCTGTAGTTTATCTTGCGCTCTCAGTAGATTGGGCCTTCCTTTCTGGACCATTTTCGTATCTTTCGCAGACAATCGGCATACCTACCTGATTGGGCCGACTTGTAATTTATCCATGACCCAATGCTTGCAACAGGTGCATGCTGTTTTTTTTTTTTTTTAATCCGAAAAAAGGATAGGAGGGGGCGACCAGCGTGGCAACCCCCCTTGGGCGTGACCATAAGGCCTCCCTACCCACTATGGAATGTCCGGTTCGAGCCATAGCTATTGTCTGTGAGAACAGGCCGGCACCACAACACCACCTAAGTACAGGATGGCAAGGGAACAAATCCCTCATTCCCACCTGAGTCTTGCCTGGGAATGAAGAATGCTTTTGCCATCCAGGCTACCACCGATGGTAGTAAAGGTGCATGCTGTTAGTTGGTCACAAACTCGCGTAGGGTGCAAATGAGTAGAGCACAGAACTGAGCTTTAGGGTGCTTGAGCTCAGCTTGTTTAAAGTTTGATGAACGAACTTGGCTCCCACTTGAATCAAGCCTAAATATTTGAGCTCGATCTTGATACAAGTATTTGAGAGTTCAAGTTCGATTCTAGGGGCCGACCTTGGGCTAAAATTCGAGGTACGGCCGCTTTAAGCCTCAAAATTTGAGCAAAAATTAGTGCCTCATTTTTCATAGAAAACGTACATATATCATATATAAAATGTTCCTTGTTTCAACGCAGCCAGGGGTCTCTAGTTCAAGTCCTAGGAGGGACCTCTTGGTCATGTTATTTTTTGCCTTATTCTGCTGTTGGATTACTTACAGTAGATAAAATGAAACTCTGGTACCACTTTTGCATACTATAAAAGTTTTTGAGAAATTTTTGTTATTTTCTTTTGTTTGTTGTAATCTTACTTTTAATATCAAATCCACAAATAAATCACTATCGACAATAAATAAATCAAAATAATTTGTTTTCACTCAACAAACTTTGATAAAGAGAGAGAAAGAGAGAGAGGGGTTAAAATTAATTTTTTTATTGCTAAAAATAATATTATTACAAGAGTAAAGTTAATAATATGATTAGCTAGAGAAAATGAATAGTGTAAGTAATACTTCATTGTGTTTGTTTTTTATTTTCTGATTGTAAAAGAAATTTAAAGTTTATTTCAGTTAGAAACTAAAAATACCATGTTTTATTTTTTATCTGTATTAGTCACCTATAATGTTTTTTTTTTTTTTTTGTTACAATAACCTAGAGCCTCCATTAAAAATTCGCCTTAGGTCTCGAAAATATTAGGGCCGGCCCTGTTGATTCTAATAACTAACCAGTCAAGTTTATACATCACGAGCCGAGCTTCGAGCTACTAGCAAATATAGAGTTGATCATCTATGAAACAATTTTTGAATGAATAAACATATCGTGAAAAACTTTGTTTTTGATTTCTTTAAAAGTTTTTTTTTTTTTTAATTGCTTTAAATGTTGAACACTAGCGTCTTTTTCCTTTGGAAATTGATATTCGCGCTCTTTTTTTTTTATGCAGGCGCTCTCCTTTCAACATGAAAGTTACAAGGGAGCGTGAATATCAATTTCCTTTTCCCTCTACCTTTTCTCTTCTTTTCATTAATCGCTATTTCAGTTTTGTTTTTTCCGTTAATCAAACGGAGGAAATAAAAAAGACTGGGTCAAGGAAATCTTTTTTGACTGGGTCGGGATATAACCTCTGCTGTGGTAGATGAAGAGGATTGTATACATACAGAATTTGTCGGCTTCTGTTATTTGGCCATACGGTAGCTTTTTTGGTAATGCAAAGTATCGTGAATCAGCCTGCATGCACTTTAGACGAATCATGTAGCTCTTCCGCGTCTTTTCACATCTTTACGTGTGGATTCTGTTGGGCGGGGATTTTTGGCTAGGTCTGGTAGGATCTGCTTAGTTTCATGAACCAATCAAGCTATCTGATTTAGACTCCTCTTCACGATTTTTATTATTTTTGGTAGAATAATCTTTAAGGTAAAGCAAATCAAATTTGAAAAAACCTTTTACGAATTCTTGGTTTTTAAGACCGACTGAAGACGTTTACAAATTCTCCGAAATTATATGAGAGCCAAACTCTGTTCAACTGAAATTCGTTTAACAGCTAAAACTACAAGAGTAATCAATCCGAACTCTAGAATTATATCTTTAGAAATCATTTAACCATAATTCCCATCTCAAACTCAAATTCTTAACCTCCCTAATACCAACGGCGAACCTAACAATATAACCCTAATCACTCAGATGTTATAAATTCATTTGAGGTCAGTCCATTTTTACGGAGGTTTGCTCTGGCTCTTAATTGGGACCTCTGCAATTGAGCAGTGTAATTGATCCTTTAGAATTAATCAAGGTACACAAGATGGACACGAAACATCTGAATTATCAGAAAATATTGCGAAACTTCCAATTGGAAATATATAGCAGACTTTTTTTTGGTAAGTTACAAAATCAATAGTCATGATCATACCGGGAATAAGTTTACAGGGTGGGGGAATCAGGAAAAAACGAAGAAAACAACAGACGAATGGAATAAAATGGTACTCGATGCATGATAAGATTAGGACTCCATTAGAAACGTGGAAGCAACTCATTTTCATTGGCAGAATAACTACATAGAATATTTGAACGAATTGGTCCATTTCAAGCTTGTAAACGGGTTGGTCCACTAAATTAAATAGAGTAGATTATGTTTAACAAATAAATAAATAAAAAAACCTTGAAAATGGCCTCAATTGATTTTGTTTCTGGTTATGCTCTCTCTCTCTCTCTCTCTCTCAACCTTGTTGGTTGTTACGACTTCTTCTACCTCCTCCAAATAGTAAGGTTTAATGAACTTCTCGGAATGTTTTGGCAACCAACCACCCACATCATCCCAATCCAAGTACTTCATCGGGTCCAAAAAATTGGTTGAAATACTCATAAAAAGACAAGTACTTGCCACAAGGTTAGGCTAGACAAAGCAAAATGTGACACGATATGTGCTTCTTATTAAGCTAAGCAAGGCATGACATGACTTTTGCTCACATTGTGCGGAGTCTGTGGACAATTTACACGGCTTTTCGTTACTTCCATGAG
>BPLS01000679.1:32500-100000 GCA_019656275.1 Rhododendron kiyosumense
GCAAGATGAGATGCTTTCACTTTTTACATTCAAATTAGAATCACAGAGTGAAGAAACTCATTAATCAGAATTTATCAGAGAAGGTCAGAAAAAGGGTCTCCTTCGTACCATCTTCTTTTTAACTGCCCCCAAGTTTTATGCGTGGTTTTCAGGTACTTACCTCATAATTGTGCTCATCATTCCTTAAAGATTGAATCTTTTGTTGGGTTTTTCTTGATTCCCATTTCTCTCAAATTGGTTCTTAAATTGGGAAATTTTTGTCTGGGTCATCTGTAGATAATCTCTCCCATTTTAGGTGCTTCCCTTTCATGCTTCATGGTCTTGTAAAGCCAAATTTGCTTATTTTGATTCTAATTTATTTAGTGAAATCGACTCATTTCTTTTTACTAGATCCTGATGAGCTCTAGGATTAAGATTTGTTTTCCTTAATAAGTGTCGAATAAACTGACAATCGATCTTTTTTTTTTCTCAGTTTTCAGATTTTGTTTGATTATTTCCAGTTAATTATCTATAGAATCGAGAAGATAAATAATTAGTTGTTCTTCATGGGATTGGCCTGAATTAATATATCATGAATCGATCTTGTCCTTCTGGATGGTTCTCATCAGTTTCCCATTGTCGATGATAAGTATTTTCTTATTTTTCTTAATTTTTTGGGTTAAATTATTCGGTTCTACTAAATACTAATCCACACAAAATGCAAAAAAGGCTAAAGTTTCAATGTACTTTTCACCTATATCAATGCACTTTCACGTATATCTATCCATATGCGATGCACTTTTTGCACATTTACACTGTCGACGGGCTGTGATTATCATTTTCCTAGGTTAGTTTTTAGTTTGCACTCATTGTTGTACGGTTGCTTCTAGAACTTGGGTCATTCTATGATTTACTGTACTAGAAATGGAGTTTTGTAAAAGTTCTTGTGCGCGGTCTCCTAATGACATGTTTGCAGCTGTCACTATCTCTAAATGATTTTTTTTTTTTTTTTTCATGCATGTGTATTTAATTTAGATGCGGTACTTCTATCTCTGGACTCAAAGGATGTCATCTTTTTGCTTTGCATATGATGTAAATCAGGTATTCTTCTATTGCAATCCTGGCCTTCATTCGGCCTTGACTTGATTTCGAGCTGATACTAGAAAAGGAGGCTCAGGATTATCATGGGTGTGTTTGATGACAATGTTGCTATTATGGGAGATTGGGTGCCTCCTCCTAGTCCAAGACCAAGAGCTTTCTTCTCTGCTCTATTGGGCGATGAGTTCAGCTCATGGTCGATTCCAGAACCTTCTATTCAAAACAAGAGTGAGGGGAACTTTCCATGGTCTCAAGGGCAAATCATATCACAGAAAACAGATGACAAGGATCAATTGGCCAATTCAAGTATATCCTCGGAGCAGAAAATGAATTCACGTGGAGGGCTTTTGGAAAGGATGGCTGCTAGAGCTGGGTTTAATGCTCCAAGGTTGAATACTGAAAGCATTAGACCAGCTTGCTTTTCTCAGAACCTAGATGTTCGTTCTCCTTGTATTACGATTCCGCCTGGTCTCAGTCCAACGACGCTTTTAGAATCTCCAGTTTTCCTCTCCAATTCACAGGTAAGCCAAAAGCCTGGGTAGAATCTGATAACTTGTTTTCCAAGTACTTCTCTTTGCTTTGAGAGGATAAAATAACTGTCACTCGATTGATATCGTGGAACCTTGTTTCAAGTCTCTGTCATGTTGCTTCTGAATGGTTGGCAATAAATATGTTCCATTGTGGTCAATACCATTTTCATTTAGGGAAACAGCGAAAATGCAACTTATTGCAAGATAGGATCAAGAGTTAATGGGCTACGTAAGGTTTTGTTCCTGCTAGCGGTGCATTATCAATATAAAAGCACAAGAAACTGGGGGCATAATCCCTAGTTATTTATTTGTTATTTTGTTTAGTATATAGAGACATCCACTTTCAATCTCTTCATTTGATATCCAACTTTCTGCCGGGGGAGAAAGAAATAAGATAAAGGTGTTTAACTTTTACAGTGATTGATTAGTAAGAAAAAGTTGCCGAAGATAACTATATTTATCTTGCTCTTTTCTCTCTTGAGTATCCTTTTTGCTAAGTGGCATTGATTTTCCATTAGCTTTATGTGGACTAGACAGCTTAGATTTGCAAGGTTGAAAATTTATGAGCCAATTATTAGGTGTCTGCTTTTGGTTTATGACACGACTATAAGTTACTGATGCGTCTAATAATGTTTTCTTGTGCAGTCCTATTCTATAACCTGGACTGTAGCGTAGTGTTCCTTAATCTCGTGTCAACGTGTTTTGCTTGACCTTAGATGAAATTTGCATTAGCTTGAATGTGCTAGTAGTCTTGTAATGTAGCTTCTAGCTACTGTATGTTTTACTTTCCTCACCTGATTAATTTTTGGTTCAGCCATCTCCAACAACCGGAAAGCTTTCGTTTGCTCTAAGTGGGAGTGGAAGAAACTTCATGTTGGGTACTGAGGCCCCTAGTAGAAGCAAATATGATTTCTTTGAAGACATCAGTACCATTACCTCATCATTTGCATTGAAACATGTTGCAGAAACAGGCCCCCATCTTTCGCTCAGTAATACAAGCAGTCATTCAAGCAAAGTAAGCATGCTCTGAAAAATTCTCTTCTACATTCTAAACTGAGAAAAGGATTTCTTAGTCATCTTAGAAAACTCCTCTCTCTCACACACACATACGCGTGCATGCATACAGAACACCATGGTTTACACACTCAAACAGCTTTGGTCTATCGTTTGCAAATCCCTGGTGCTTGAATATATGCTTTCCTTTCTCCTTGATCAGGAGGAGCAGAGTGTAAATTAGCATTAACAGCCCCTTTGGATGGAGGGGCTTAGTCAGAAAAGGAAAGAAATGAGATGAGAATCATCTCTCTCTTTTGGATGAATAATTGTGGAGAGATGAAGAGAAATTGTATATATGTATATAAGGTCCATTTTGTTTCTCATTGTTTCTAACAAAAAATGGTGAGAATTGGTAAGAAACCATAATGCTCTTTTTACCTCAATGTCTGTCATCATCCAAAGGGTTGTCTAGTTCTGTTCTTTTACTATGTCTTGCCTTTCTGGATGCAGATAACTTCGTCAAATCTTCCTCAACAAAATTTTCCTAGAATTGAGGTTCCTGTTCAGCCAGAAAACTCTATTTGGTCTCAAAATATTGATCCTGCTAAAGTGGAATCTCTGAATAGAACTACACTCCTCCATCTTCGGAATTCCTCTAGAAAGGATGCAGAACATTCACCACCACCCAATGAGCAGCAAGATGAGGAATCAGATCAACGAGGTGGTGGAGATGACACCGTGGTTGGTGGTGGCCCAACCGAGGATGGGTATAATTGGAGAAAATACGGACAAAAACAAGTAAAAGGCAGTGAGTATCCACGAAGCTATTTCAAATGCACGCATACAAATTGTCCGGTCAAAAAGAAGGTGGAGCAAGCCCATGACGGCCAGATCACAAAAATCATATACAAGGGCACCCACAATCATGCCATACCAACTCCTAATCAGAGATTAGCCATTGGATCTGACTTGCAACTCGATATTGATGATCAATCAGAAGCACATACTGTTGCTGATGGTGATCCAAGATGGACAACAGTTCGAAATGGAACGACTGGCGGAGCCTGTGAGTGGAGGCAGCACAACCTTGAGGTGGCATCTTCTGTTTCAAGGGGTGCTGAATATTGCAATGCACCAACGAATGGCACTCACTCTGAATCTGGTGAAGCAGTGGATGCTTGTTCTACTTTTTCCAATGATGAAGAAGAAGATGATCGTGGGACACGTGGCAGCACGTCATTGGACTATGATGGGGAGGGAGATGAGTCCGAGTCAAAGAAAAGGTTATTAACATTTCTTTGTCTTAATGATCTATTGATCTCTATGATGTGATTCCGGTGTTTGATCAACGGAATCCCCACCTTCTTTTTTTGTTTTAGGAAAATGGAATCTTATGCAACAGAAATTAGTGTGGCCACTAGAGCCCTAAGGGAGCCAAGAGTTGTGGTTCAAACAACTAGTGAGGTGGATATTCTTGATGATGGGTATCGTTGGCGAAAGTATGGGCAGAAAGTTGTGAAAGGAAATCCAAATCCAAGGTCATTTTAATCTTCATCTTTGTTGCTTTTATCTTAGCAAACACACACGCACATACACAAGAATGTTTCATATCAGTTACTCCTACTTGCATTGCTCAAGAAACTGGAGACATTCTCTGTTTCTTTGTTGTTGCAGGAGTTACTATAAGTGCACAAGTACTGGCTGCACGGTGAGGAAGCATGTGGAGAGGGCATCACATGACCTCAAATCAGTGATCACTACTTACGAGGGGAAGCACAACCACAACGTTCCTGCTGCTCGTAATGGTAACTCCTTCACCCCTAATAATGGACCGGCCCAAGGTGCCAGTGCTGCTGCTGGTTCTGGTTCTGTTTCGGCCCATCTTCGTAGGCCTGAGCCATCTCAACCGCACAACGGCATGGCTAGATTTGATCGGTCCGCTGGGCTGAGTTCACTGGGCCTACCTGCAAGGCAGCAGCTTGGGTTGGGACCTCACAATGGATTCAGTTTTGGAATGAACCAACCGGGCCTTTCCAATTTGGCAATGGCCGGGTTGGGCCCAGGCCAGGGTAAACCACATGTTACGCCATATTTAGGGCAACAACTTCTAGGGAGTGACATGGGGTTCTTGTTGCCAAAAGAAGAACCAAAGGTGGAACCTAATTCAGAACCTCCCCTGAATTTTCCCCGCCGGGGGTCATCAGTTTATCATCAAATTATGAATAGGTTACCTCTTGGACCACAGATGTAAAATTTTCGTTTTCGTTTTCATTTTCATTTTCATTTTCATTTTCTTCCTTCTTAATAAAGAAAGTGAAGGTCGAAAGATATATGGTTCCGTTGGGGTATATGTGGATTTTTAAACGACGGGATTGGACATTTCTATTCAATGAGAAATGGAGAAGATTTATATTCGACACATGGATTTCGCCTTAGTCGCGATGACAATGAATTTCGGTCTTGATTATTTAGAATTTTATTCTGCAAATGACTTCTGTTCTAGTTACTCTGTCTCATGATATGCAACCAATGCATTCCAAGCATCAAATAGAATCAACAATAAACGTACAACTAAAAATTAAGGCCTCAACCATCACTCACCTACCCTTCTGTTGCTTTTTGAAGCAAAATGACATGTTATTTGTGTTTCTCAACTCTAAGTCAAAGACAGCCAGGTGATGTACCTCAGAACTTACTATTTTTTGGAAGAACAAAAACAGCAAGGCATCATATACTGGCAATAAGGAGACCAGAATTAGCACTAGATGCAAAATAACTCTCCCAACCATATTTGTTTTTTATGATAAAAAAAAGAAAACCATATTTGTTTTTAGGGTATAAGTCTCTTCCAATTAGTTTTAATTGACTTCACGCAAATGGGCGGCGGAATTGGCTTCTCAAATTAGTCGTGGTATGTGTAAGTCGGCCCCAACACATGAGTTATAAAACAGAACCCATCTGTCATAAGTAAATGACAACCTAAGAGTCCAAGACAGTTCCATATATTGAACCTAATATAGATTACCAACAACAATTCTTAGCTCTCTATCTTTTTTCGAAATCTTTTCCACAATTGACCAATTGCTTTCACTCCCTTGGTCCACCAAATTAGCATCTTCAACTCTCATGGCCAAATTCAGCATCTGGATCACAAATTTTGACCATATTACAAGCATCTTTTATTCCTTGGCCCTCCACACTGAATTTGCCTTTGATTCATTTTCCTATGTACCTACAAAAAAGAATTTGCCTTTGAAGGAGAGAGAGTTCTGAATGTGAAAATTTGTTTTATCCAGACATGTTCAGCCAAGATTACACGGCTAGTCTTGTTGCCATTGTCATATATTTAAAAAAAGTCAGGGAAAAAAATGTCAGCTATAATCTTTTTTTAATTAAAATTTAGTTAACATAAAAATGCTAGAAGAACGTCATCTTTAACTATATTTGTTTACAGAATAAAATAACCACATTCAATTTTCTTACGAAATTCTTTTGATTAATAAATACAACAAAATAAAAATTCATGTTTGGAGTATATTTTAGGAGTTGAGTAACATTATCCTCCTTTCTATTGGTTGAAACTTGAAATATTGTGGATCACACCACACAATGATGTCATGTTTATCAAAAACTATATTGCACATGTGGAACATATATTATTTCAACCAATAAGAGGAAAGGTAATATTTACCTCATTAACCTCTTTTATAGAGAGTGAACAAAATTGCACTCGTTTTTTAGAATCAAGCCCATTTTTCACTTAAAAAAAAACACTAAAAAAACTTAAATGTATTTTACAATCTCGTTTTTCATTAAAAAAAACATTAAAAACTTAACGTATTTTACCAACTGGTTTCCACTTACAAAATTTTTTTTACCTACTCAATAACTTTTTCATTTACATATCCAGCAAAAACTTTTTCATTACGAAAAATAACTTGACATTTCTCAATAACTTATTCATTACCAAAAATACTTAATAATTTTTCAATCACAAATAAAAATTTATAAATTTTTCACTACCAAAAACACTTTCTTAAACTTTTTTTGCAATCCGAGGTTGGTCCATGAACAGTGTGTATAAATATCGACCGTCCAAACAGGCTTTTAGTACTAGTTCAACTTTGTTGAATTCGAAAGAGAGAGATGATCAAGATGCGATATTTTAATGTTCTTTTCGGAATAAACGGTGCCGGGGACGGAACAAACACAAAAAAGCAAGTTTGAAAAAAAAAGAAAAAAGGATACCTAACCCTAAGGAGATGCCACGCGCGCCGCGTGTCACGCAAAAACCTTTGACGTGTAAAAATATGATTCTTTTTTGGTTGGGTGCGTTTTAGGAGGGGGGAGAGAGAGAGAGAGAGAGAGAGAGAGAGAGATGATGAAGAGAATCTGAACTGATGGAAGCACACACATGATACATACAGCAGCACTTCATTGTTCTCTTCTCCCCAAGAAAAATAAACGCAAAAGAAAATTGAAAATAAATCCTGTGCTGTACTCTTCGCCGGGAAACGTCTACAAGATCGTGATTGTTGACCACAGATCTTTATCTTGGACCCTAATCTGATCTGATTATTTTGGACAGAACATGTATGAATCTGTATGTATACACGGAGGGGGTGGTGGATTTATGTGGGTGTTGATTGCTTTGGGAGGTGCAAAGCTTGACTGGATCTGAAACCCTAATGGAACTGGAACTGGAACAATCATCGTGAATCAGTCGAAGGTAAAAACTCCTCCTGATTCTGATTAAAATCGCCAGATCTGTTCGAAAAAGGCCTTGATTTAAACTGTTTTGAGACTTCCCTTGTATTTGGACTCGAAAAGATCGTTTCTTGGCTTTAAGATCCGTCGATTTTGGGTTTATCTGGCACAGGAAATAACCCTAGGCTCTCTTGGACTTGTAGTTTTCGTTGGGAATTTTGACTGGAGATTTCGGATATATTTGTGGGGATTAATTTTTTTTTACTTTGTGTTGACTTTTGAGGTATCTGAATTCTTAACCAAGAACATAGAGATCATCTCTAACTTGCAAGAAGTTGTTCTTCAAGGGCAAAAAAGGAGAGTCGTCTTCTTTTTTTTTTTGGTAGTTTACTGGGTTTTTAGTATTATCCTATACTGCTATAGATTGTTGTTTAGAGATGCATCCGAGGCATCGTAGTCCTGGAAATGGATACAGGTCTAGTCCCATGGGAATAGGTGGTGTAGCTGCAGCCTCTCGGATTTCACCGGAAAGTTCGATGAGAGGTCATGGGATGTATAATTCCGATTACAGGGGTTATAATCGAGGTTTTGGGCGAGGCCAACCAAAACCATTCCAAGCGGCACAGCCTCCACCGCCGCCACTGCCTCCGCCACCCCGTAGAACAGACATTTTTATGGAGGCTGGCCGGCTAGCGACTGAATATTTGGTTTCTAAGGGATTGCTTCCCCCAAATGTTGTTTCAGGGAGGTTGCAAAATGGCAGTTTAAAGAACCAGGTAGGTGAGTTTCAGGGTTTTAGGCCACAAGAAGGAGATAGTATGAACCTTACTCCAGATGGTCGCTCTTCGGCTCTTGCTCGTTTGGGGAATGCTTCTGATGCAGGGTCAGGTAGGAAAAGGTTTGGTGATGAATATAATAATCCAACTGGGTCAAGAAGTTATATGCGAGGTAGGAGGAGGACGGGATCCTTCAAAAATTATGGCTCTGATTGGGGTCAAGGAATGGGAAGGAGTGGGTCCTTCCCTGATAAAGCCAGGACTCCTTCAGATGTGGAAGGTGATGTTGATTCTTTGTCGGGATATCCAGAACAACAAGCTGGTAATGGTGTTGTTAATGATGAGCAGATGTCGGAATCAGCACCTAAAATTGATGGTGCAGGGGATTCCGAGTCTGGTTTGGAGAAATCTCAGTTACAGGATGACACAAGTACAAAGGTAAGTTCTGATATTGGGAAAGACCCCCCTCCTGAAAATAATGTGGAACTTGCTAAGATGTTTGATGATGTGAAACTCTCCAATGAAGATACTATTGAGCTTATGGATGCGACTGGTAGTGATCAAGTTGAGAATCGAAGTGAGATGAAGAATGCACCCATTGAGCATTTTGCAGTGGAAGGTGATTGCGTAAACAAGAATGGTGGTAGTTTGTTAAGTCTCTGCAGATTTGCCAAAATCCCTACCAAAACCCGGTCTTCCTTGACAGCCAGGGGATTGAAGGTTGATCCAGTTCCAGCTACCGAGGAGATAAAAAATTGTGACAAAGGACAAGAGGAAAACAATTCTGATGTGGGGCCTCTGATGGAAACTGAAGTCCCTGTTAAAGATGTTTCGGTTGATGCCTCCTCAGTTGATGCTTCATCAAATCAAATTCCACATCCAAAATACCTTGATTCTGATATTATAGATGCACCTGTTATTATGTCTGTTGAGGATGCAGGAGAATTAGCTCCTGTGTACGATAATCGGGAAAAATTCTTGAGGTCTCAATCTTTTCCAGATGGGTCTTTCGTGAACAAACAAGAGTCAAGTGAGGAGCCTCCTGGGTTTGGAAGCTGCAGCTCCATGATTATGGTGGAGAGAGGTGAGAAACGAACTGCAGAACAGACTGATAGCAGGGAGGGAACAAAGAAACCAAGAGAATGGGTCCCGTCAGTAGGTACCCAGAGTGATGAATATTCGCATCTTCCTCACGCAAAGGGAAAGCAGCTAGTTTCACAAGAAGGAAGGAAATTACCTGAAGACGAAGTGATATTGTCCGAGGAACAAGAGAGGCCCGTAGATATGTCTCTGTATCAGAGTGGTGATGCTGGACCATGCATTGACTATTCAGAAGAGAAGCAACTCTTCCCCAGTTCGTTTAAGATTTGTGACCTTAATCTTATGGAGGCTTCTGAAGTGAGCGAGAAACCTCATTGTGATCCAATGATTATTTTCCCTTCTATTCCAGAAATCAAAGCTGAAGCAACACCAGTAGATGTTGATTTGTCAATTAGCAATACTTGCAATATATCTGGTAAATATGGTATGCGTGGTGCTGATGGCAAAGAGGTTGAGGTGATAGACTTGGAAAATGATTCCCTACAAGAAGATAATGCCTTCAATGATACGGAGAGGAAGTACGTTTCTCTTACTTGTTATACCATAAAAAAAGAAGTTTCTCTTATTGTTATTTCCAAGCTAATTCAATTATTTTCATAGCTCGTAAAATCAGCTGCAATTATCATTTCAAGTTTTTGATCAAAAATTTTTGTATCAGCAATTTTCATATCAAGTTTGATTGCTTTTTCTATTTCCATTTAAGTGCTTTATAGAGCATGTAGAGTGATATTAGGAATATGATTGGGAACCAAATGTCCAGACAGAGATGTGTTCAGAGTCGTCCACTGTGTGTGGGTCCCCCATGCAACTTATGGGGTCCATGTTGATCAGATGAATTCGAATACAATTGTGTCCAGAAATTTGTGTCCGCATCATTGCTCTTGATGTTATTGTTACATTTTTGCCTAAAATCTCACCTATTTTCAAAAATTTCCATGATGCAGGGAAGAAACTGAATTTTCAGGCTTGGAGAGCTTTCCTAATCATGCACAGGGTACCAATGACATTTCTGATGCTCAGGATGGTTATGGGCTTATGTTCTCGGAGTTGCTTGGAACAGATATCTCCAATTGTTCTTCTGTACCAGCAGACATTGATTCTCTGCACAATGACATGGCCCTTCATAATGGAGAGGTATCATCACTAACTGCTGGAATGTATGTGGATTTTGTATCATGTGATGTGTAATCCAATGTTGGTGTGTATGCGGGCACCGGAAAGGGCCAAAGTATTACATGTAGTCTTCATACATGCCTTGAAGTTTTCTAGTACATTTCTCATTTACCTTTACTGTGGTTGATTAATAATGAATTTTTGAATTGATCATTTCAGGGGATTCTCGGTGATGATGAATCAATATATATGTCCCTGGGAGAAATTCCAATAAGTAAGCCAAAACTTTAAATTTCACGGTATTATTGTATTTGATTATTCTACTGTTTGAGATTGATCTGCCAAAGGTAGTTGGATAGCACGTTAATGTGCATGCAGGCATGTGATTATGTGTTGTTTTACAGTCAACATAGTACGCAATATTTAACAATTGCTTTTGTGGCGGATTTCTTGTTGTTTTGTTGGTTTATAGGACAAAGAATTGTCTAATACAACTTGTTTGAACTCTAGTATTCCGTCTGTATGAAGTTTGATGAAGTTCCTTTCCTGGGAAAATTTTCAAGGCTTTTGATGTTTTATGCTCACGGAGTATGAGTAACAAATGTTAGCATTGCCTGAAGTAAAAAGAAGCATGAACTCCTCCTCCATTTCTAATTATTTCGTGGTTTGGAAGAATTACTGAATTGAATATGGTTGGTTACAGAACGGACATAAACAATAGGGAAAATTTGAAAGGGTTGAGATCAGATCTTTTTATTCCTAAAAAAAGGAATTATAACTGAGTGAGAAAAGAAAGTCCATAGGCAAGGAAGCACGCCATATTGCATGGCAAGGGGCGAAGGGCCACTCCAAACAAGGGGTCAACGCAAATAGTAGCCATTAGACTTGTGTCCTTCTATAACTGTGTGAATAACGACGCTTTGAGAATAATCAACTATTTAGTTTTTGAAGAGGACAATTTGATCGTGATAAATACCTTTGAGAGTAATCAACTACGGAGTATTTAGTTTTTGGAGATAAGGACAATACGGTAGTGATATACATACCAACTCTTCTAATTTGCATTGGTTCCCTGTAATTGCATTTCTAGGCCATGTACTTCCTTTCGGGCATTAATTTGAACTGTGATAGAGTTTTGGCTAGCTCTTGGACCACTGACTTTAGCTTCAGTCCTAGGGCTTTTCAGTTACTTTTCAATGTGATGTACCTAAATGAATGTCTAAGCTCTTCTATGTTGCCAATACATAATGCGGTTTTCGGTTACTGTTGGAATGTGGACTTCTCCAAACTGTGAAAGAATTTTGGTGCATATTATCAAGTGAATGGCATACTGCTCTAGAGTAGTTGTAGCGTTAAATGACTATACAAGTTTGATCTGTCAAGGAAGTGCATCTTTTACCACAATCTCTCATTATTTTTTGGTTATGTATGCTAAGTGTGTTGAGATGGCATTGTTGTAGGCTTTTTGCGGGACTGGGAGCAGCCAGGCCAGGAATATGATAAGCCCTTTTGAACTGTTTTTGTCCAGATATCAAGTCTGTTGGGGGTTGGTATGCTTATTATTCATGATCAAGATTCGTTAGCTAAAACTCTAGCTCTTACTGTATCTCTTTTTTGTTGTTGTTGCTGTTAGCTCTTACTGTATCTTTCTTTCCCCTCTTATGTTTGATTTGACTGGCTTTGAATTCAAGAAAATGTGCTTCCTTTTTGAGGTTTCAAAGTTGTCACGAGTGCTTTCCTTGTTTTTCTTGTTTCTTTTCATCATCGTGTGAGAAATACGTGAAACTAGTTGAAGCAGAAGAAGTGGCTTAGTGATCCGTTTGTTTCTTGTACCCTCTATGGACCATACAGCAAAAATAGGAGTACTCCTAAAGTTTGTAATAGTGAAGTGGAGAAAATCATGGAACAATGAAGTTGTTTATCACCTTACAGCCAAGGCATAGAATAATTCAGAGAGTAGTGTTACCCGTTTGTGGAGTATGACATTAGATTTTCAGGCAATAAATCCAGGGGCATAGCTTTAGTTGAAACAAATGCTACATTATCGTCCTTTATCATCTCAACCAGTGTAATGATCGACTATCTTCCTCTTACTTTAGAATTGTCATTCATATCGATATTGTAAAGTTTTCTCACTGATGCTGTTATGGATCTCCTTTGCATATGCGAGAGTATTATCTTGTAGCTGTTATCTCTGAGAAGGGCTATTTTACCATCTCCCAAGTTTGGGTCATTTCATTTGTATAGTCGGTGGAAAAACTACACGTTTGGGGAATGTGCGTACCTTTTACTGAAACACTATCAGAGCAAATGGGCACTATGGCGAAAGCATATTCAATCAAACACTGCATTTCTCGTATATAGGAACAATCAAGATGCGGAAAAGTGGCAGTGGCATGAAACCACAGCTGAATGGTCTTTTTGGTTAAAATCCACATTGGCTTCTAATTTCAGCAGTCGAGAGCTTTGGCCCCATTAAAACTTTATTTGCAGGGCTGTTGTGTTTTTCTTGTTTGGTTGATAAACAGTGGGAGTGGGAGTGGGAGTTGAGAGAAGGCCCTGGACGTGGATTCTGAGGGATTTCCGGGCTGAAGAACCGAGATGAGTGAATCTATGAGTATTACATCCAATCTATCTGTCTGGCTTTACGATTAGGGGTGATAAACTAGCCAAGCAGTTAGGTTTTTTCAAATTTGACAAGCTAACGAGCTTCAAACCATGCTCAAGCTTAAGCTTGTTTTCAATACAAGTCAATCTCGGATGAGTTTTAATCGAACCGAATATGACCCGATCTCGAGTAGCTTGAATATTTTATGCATCATAATCTGAACAAGCTAAGTAGTAGCTTGACCAAGCTTGATTTGAAAGCCTAGTGAGTTTCAAAAAAAAAATGTTAAAAGCCTGGGTTGTTTGTGTAGCAAACTGATCTTGAACGAGTTTTTAACGAAATCAATGTACACAAGCGCGAACTCTTTAAGATAACCCTTTCTTTACGATATTCAAGCTACGATAACTCTTTACGATATGCCGACATTGCCTCACGTTGGGTGGGCCTATTCCAATGTGTGGCAGCCCCAACCCCATTATGTCGACAAGCAAACCCAAGCCCAGCTGCCCCTTTACTGGTTTGCACGGGTATGGTATTGACTAAATTGCTGGAAATTGAGATTTTGCAAGCGACTAATTGGGAAAATGACGGCCAATGACGTATTTTGATAATTAATACCCGCTAAGGACATTTTCAATATTAACAAACCCAATGGTTTTGGGCATGATGCTCTGATATTTTTATCCTCCACACATTTTATTGAAATTCATATACTTAGTACTGGACTCGCAAAAATATGTGGTGGATAAAGGCATTAGGACACCACGTGGCAGTGCTCGACGGTGCTCTAGAGGCATACGAGAATTTTTTTGTAAAGTACATGATTACAATAAGTTCCCAAAACACATGATTACAATAGGTTCAAAAAAACAGTACTAGTACATGATTACAAGGCCATACTACCTTGTACTATTTCTCGGCCCATTGAATATGAAGAATTTAGCGAAAAAATTTTTTGGAATTCACTTTCTTATATTTCACTCTAAAATTTCTCTTTTAGTCCTTGTGTTGCGTGTAATTTTAAGCACTAAGGACAAATTTTTGTAGTGTACATTTATAAGAAAGGGGAGTGCAAAAATGATCACTCTTTTTCTTTAAATTACACATAGGAAACCTAATCTAACTAGTTCAGGAAGGACGACAGGAAAATATTAAAAAAAACACCCTAAATTTTTGTATGCTTTTGCAAACTCCATCACAAGTGATGATGGAGCCCAAAAAGATAGTAAGAGAAGTCGTCAACAAGAGCATAATCTTGGGGGAACACCTAAGGTATCCCCCTCTTATGGTGTTTCTATATTATGCCTTCAAATGGTTAATGGTTATGCCTTCGAGTAGTTATGTTATGCCATTTTGAGAGAACACCATAATAATAAAAGTATTATTCCATTTTAAAAGGGTTAGAGGGTGTTCCACTTTCCCTTCTTTTTGAAAAAGTTCATTTTTTCCAAATTTCAAACTCAAATGTAATGAAAATGAAAAATAATTTTATAATTTTTTTTGCACCGATTAAAAGATCTCAATGAGATCTATCAAACAAGATCTATATTGGTAGAAAAATTATTTGCGTAAGCACATAATTTTTGACCTTGAAATTTACCTTCTTTTTCAAAAATCCATTTTTTTAAAAAGTGGAACGGCATCTTAATGCCTAATAGTATAATAATAATAGTAAAAGTGTTATACTCTGTACCATTTGTGAAAAAGTATTATGCTTTCGAATGGTTTAATGTTAATGTCTTCCAATGGTTATGTTATATGGATGATACGGTATCCCTCAGACAAGAGGGGATACCCTAGCTAGCATTATCCTAATCTTGGATGGAAAATTTTGCTGATGACTTCTTTAGATCCTCGGAACCTTTCTATTGGAAGAACTTAGAAGGGTATAAACTGGAATTACGAAAATGAAGTGATAACAACAAAACAGCACCCCCACACGTAGAGGCAGGAAAAAAAGGACCATATGACATAAGAGAGCATTAACACATGGCTACTACGACAAAGGGCGCAACTAGTAAAGACATTTTACGTGCACGCTGAGTTTGAATTTTTGGAAGTTACCCGCAAGGATTAATGGATTTGACATGCATCACTTATAAAGCGAGAAACCTAAGGAAACCGATTCGGCACACCGACAAGGATTTCTTATAAAGTGATTACTTCCATAAATAATTTGCATACAATATTCGGATACAAATGTGTCCAAAAAATATTCTCGATTTGTGTGAACTCCACGTGTTCCACGTGCATCGTGTAGGTTTCACATGCATCAAACGATTTTTGAGTATATGTGTCCATAGCATTGTTCTAAGTGATACGTCGTCTATTTTGACGTATTCCTAATGACCCATATCAAAAATTTCCTTTTGTAGAGGCACTAGCACTACACGTTAACGTTCCAGCAATCATCAAAATTAGAGAAACATACGGCTAGTATGAATTGGCTGGGAATTTTTCAAGTTCGTCCAAAATTCCATTAATGCTTGTTCTCGTGGAAATGCACGTCGTTCTCCACAATAATAGATAGGGCGAGGCTTTCCTGTAAAAATAGGCTTGGAAGAAAGCAAGTCACCCATGAGATATATACGTCTCGAAAACTGTCGTGCATTTTTTTTTCCGGGTAATGCAGGGTGTCTTGGACCAGTTTGTGCACATCTTACACTAATCCCTACAGCTGTTTCACATGCTTACGTGTGGTGTAAAGTGGACCCAAGAGCTGTTAGCAAGGAGAATCGAACATAAGACCTTAAAATGAAGCAAACACCTAAGTTTTAGGTCAAAACCACTTGGTTAGCTCATTGGGGTTGCGTTTTTTTGTTTTGATCTGGACCGTTGTGCGTTTGATCCAACTTTTATTGCAAGTGCATGCATGTACGTTTTTATGAGGTTCCACTGGCTGCTGTACTTAAAATGGTTTTCTTAGCTTCTCTCTTTTTTATACATGTCCTCGAGTTCACTGCAAACGAACCGTGCAACTCAGGACTCGGTTTAGCTTATTTATTAATCGAGACAAGCTAGAATTCGAGTTCTAGGCTCGTGTACTAAACGAATTGAGCTCGACACTCTAAAACTCTATTCGGCTTAAAAAAGTTGGGCTCGTAATTTGTATCTTCTCAGCTCTTTGATAGAGACTTGTTTAGTAAATGAACCGGGCCCGAATCATTTGCGAGTTTGAATTTTAGGCTCGTTTAATAAACAATATTAACTCGAATATTAGAAAGCTCGGCTCGACTCATTTGGAGTACCACTAGTCAAACGCAATACGCCACAAATTAAGCAACCAGGTAACGTTGGAGGCTGGAGCATGAGATACGTCTTAAAAATTGGTTGTTAGTGCATTGGTTGCTAGTGCATTTGTTTCTGACTCATTTTCAACTGCACGACATGACATAATTAGGGTGGGTTTTCTCAAAAAAAAATTTGACTATAGCTTAACAAAAGTGGGTATCCAAAAAAAATATATCCCAAATAGATTTGTAGAGTATTTATGATCGTTAATAAACTTTTATTAGTGATAAAAAATACTACTATCTATTCAGGGTATTTTCGGGGTATCTAGCATTGCTCATAGCTTAAAGACTTTGGACGAGTTACATAGCATTTCCGCTAAATAAACTTTTAATTAATGTACGTGAAAAGAATTGTCTGTCCCAAAATATGTGTTTTTTTGGGCTTTACCCAGTTTAGATACCAGGGGAAACTTGATATTAAAAAACGTCACAAAGGAGGACATGAGACTTTTGGTACAAGTGATTCCTTTTCGGCATTACCTTCGGAAAAAAAAAGAAGACGACATTTTTGTGTTAAAAAATTGTTATTTTTCAAAATATTTGGATAAAAGTAAAAAAAAATTTACTTTTCCAATTCCTCTCTTCAAGACAAGTCAATAACTCACAAAAGTCGCGCACAAAACTAACAAACGAGAAAAAAATTAAAATTAAGACAATTCCTAAATTTAAGTTAAGTTTAAGTTAAGTTCAAGAGAATGGGGAGAGTCATGTTTTAGTTCAGCTTTGCTAGAGTTTTATATATATATACAGACATCGCGTACATACGTGTTTTCGACCCTTCTCGGGTTTAAAAAATTATCCGAGCCGCTCATTTTGTTCAAAATGAGTTGTTTAGGGCTCCTGAAAAAAATAAACTCTATCCGAAATCGGTAAAGGCATACACAAAACATCAAAACTTTTTTTCATAAACTAGGCCTAGATTATTAAGTAAAGTTAGATGTTTTATAAACATTTTTACCGATATTGGATTGAGTTTATTTTTTTAAGAAACCCTAAACAAACCATTTTGAATAAAATGAGCAGCTCAAATTATTTTTTTGGGATCCAATATGGGTCCAAAACACATATATATGCGATGCATATACTATGTGTATGTACTCATAGACTTTTCGGTTTCCATCCTGGTGTAATTGATCATTGATAATCGATCATCTTCTCTCGATCAATTATTGATCATTAAAGAAATTTCTTTTTTTGTTGGACGATTTTTCGAACCAGCTTATTCGCACATTAACTAATTCTCTTTTCGGTTCGGTCAAAGGTAGATCATCCACGCCAAGACTCGGAAATTCACAAGAAATTACTCTCTTAAGACCCATAACCTTAAGAATCGAACTTGGTCAATTATATAAGGAATAAACTCATCAACCAACCGAACTAACTCTTAGAGTACTTTTTTCATTATTACTTGATCTACTTCTTTGCAACAACGCGTTCAGCACCTACCCAATATCGAAATGGGATATATGGCTCTAGTTACTTTCCATTCGGTTCGAGCAAGTATTTATCATAATGTGACATCTTCAAGGAACAAGTTAACAACTATATGTGCAAATTAAGGTTTCGTTCAACTAAGGTTTTTATTTTTAAGTATTTATTTTTTGCTTTATAAGACAAGTCATTGATTTGTCACAATACTTTACATTTAATTCAAAAAATAAATATTTATTTGAGACGACGGAACGAGGCCTAACTCAAATAATGTATGCATCGGTATCTCTTTATCTTTAGTTAAAAACAGTGTCAGATCCGATTTTAGTAGTAATTATGAACCTGATTTAGCACAGTAACCGAGCTGCTTACTCCATGGTCAATCCTTTTCAAACTGTGCAAGTATAATTATAAAGTTGTTGCTAAATTAAAGATTTGCATTGTTATTGTTAGCTCACTTAGCTGACGATAAATGCACTAGAAGACAAGAAAAATATGTATTTCTATGTACTTTTTACACCCTATAATACACATTCACACACTTACTATGAGCTGAGGTTGATTTTAGAATTTTTCATTAACAGTCCCCTACTAACGTCATTGAACTGGTGGACTTTCTTACCGTCTTTTTTTTTTGGGGGGGTAAAATGGAAATAGATTAAACTACTAAAGCGAGTACAAGGTTCGGGGATACGTAACACCCCTCATGTCCTCACAAAATTGGGGCTTAATACAAAAACGGAATTGAAAGATCCGATAAATAAGAAAAAATATGTGATCTTGCATCTTGCACTAGAAGATTCACGCACTTGTTTCTTTCCCTCATTACTCTACTTTTGGACGTAGAAAGCAAGGGTTTGTTTGCCTCAAGAAATTCGCCTATAGCTTAAGAACTATATAGATAAATTATTTCTGCTGAACGAACTTTCATTTGATGCATGTAAAGAGCTCATTTAAATTCGTTTTTTTTTTTATAATAGGAAAAAAAATCCAACGTCGGATAGATAGTAGTACCAGTAACTTTATTACTCCGAAGAGATGGCCCGGGTAATCAGGGTTGCGTAACCCAAACCAAATTGCTCCCCCGCTACTGAAATGCCATAAATAAACCATAAAGCTATAGGGAGTAGGGACCGATTGGTCCTACCAAAATCGTATCGATTGTCGCGCTGGACCATTTCCGGTTGCCAGAAGCTCGATTCGAGTTGTTCAAAAAAAAATTAAAAAAAAAAACGAGGGGCACACACGGAAATCAACGGCATCTGATTTTTATAGAATCTTTTATCCAAATATCCTATTTTTCGTGTATATATGTATAATTTTTAAATGGCTTGAATCAACTATCCGGTAGCTGGAGAAGACCCGATGCGACCGTCAATACAATTTCGGTAGGGGACCGCTCGGTCCCAGCAGTAGGACTCATAAATAAAATTGGGAGGGGATTTTTGTTTGAATGAAAAAGAAAGAAACGTGAATTATTGGTTTTTTAGGGATGCGCAATCCGTGCAATAATCTAACCTGCAAATATTTGCAGTTTTGCACACACGTATTGGTCAGAGAATAAATTTTGTCTACTATCTGTGTAAAACCTCATTTTTTTTACCATTGCTTATTATGGGCATCACTGAGTATCTATTATTGTGATCTGAACCGTTTATATTTTAAAACCCACAATATAATATTGCCATGCAAAAAATCAGCTTGATTGAAAGTCGATAGATATATCAAAATTTAATTTTGGTTTATAAGATGGACGATCTAATTTCTGTCAATAATAATAAAGATAAAACATCTATTTTACAAAGCAAAATTTAATTTTTGATACTCCTATCGATATCCGATCAAGTTTATTTTTTTGCATGGATACACTACTATATGGAGTCTACAAAATGAATGGTTCAGATCAACAGCAAACAAACAATAGGACCGAAAAAAGCGGTGGTGGAAAAGTGAGATTTTCTACTGCCGATTGAAAGAATTTAATCTCATTGGTCAGTAGTGCCTCCGTTTTTACTCAATTCCTTCATGGGACCAGATTCCGTCCATTTGCTTCGGATCAATTTTTCTTTCACACATGATGGTTACAAAAAATAAGAAATGCTAGTGACACACTCTTGCACATATAAACACTTAATTAGAGCACGTACAGCATGGATAGCACAAAAAACTATTCAAAAAGTGTGTATTTGGTGTTATTTTTCAATTAGAAGAGATCATTTTACATCGAATATGAAGTACTGAGTACAAATCCGGAACACTACATCAATTGTGAAAGTTTATGAGATAAACAAGCCCAACAACTCAATCAGTACAAGAAATAAGCCCATTATAGGGTAGAAACAAAAAAAAAAGAAAGGAAAAGCCCTCTAAGGGTACATACACACGCAGGTGGAAAGATTCGAACTCCTGACTTCCTAATAAGATTCAAGAATCTTAGTCAACTGAGCTAGCCCCAATTGGTTTAATGTACAACAACTTCTCTATCTCTTCTTTATCTCTATTTAAACAAATACTGTACAAAATACTAGGAGTGTTCAAAAAAACTGCCCGAACCGTAAAATCGATCCTATCCTAACCGAACCGTCTTATTTGGTCCGGTTCTGCGATTCTACGCTTAGGTTATGATTCCAAAAAAATAAGAACCGTTAATTTTGGTTCGGTTACTAGTTCTCAATTAATGAACCGTGGTCAAAACCGAATCAGACCATTTAAAACTAAAATAAACATAGAAATACATATGTGTGTAATTAAATATGTATTTGAATTTAGTAGGTTAGTCTTTTCTTTACTAAACTTAATTTATTCAGAGATGAAATCTCATTTGTTAGAAAAGCTTTTATTTTCTTCCTTCCTTTCCTATTTCAACAGATTATTTTCGTATTTCTTTAATTTTATTAGTTCATATTATGTGAATAAGTGTTTGGATGCTTATTGGATAAAATCGTAACCAAACCAAAACCAGATGGGTCTTGCTGTTTGGTTCTGGTTAAGTTCCATGTATATATTGGTCAGGTTCTGATTCTCAATTTTTTAGAACCGTTTAAAATGGTTCGGTTATTGATTTTCTAGAGATACCAATCCAAACCGTGTACACTCCTACAAAATACTACCCATGGGAGAGAGGGGGGGTGTCAAATTACAAAAGGAGGATATTTACAGTAAAGCAAATCATTGTACGGATGCATTGGTAAATGACGCATCGAGTTCGGTGAGAAATTTCATATCTACCCTTATATGCCTAATTGTATTGGTAGCTTATTTTATGCGAATTTGATTTGGGGTAGTACACCCCTGTTTTGTAAACTCTTAATTTAAGTTTAATGCATTTTCAATTAACAAGCAAGTGCACCAATGATAGGTAAAATAACTACTCAAAATGTAAGATTTATAATTTAGCTCGACAGTTTTTCCATCACAACTGCAGCAAAGCTCTCTATCTTCTCTGGATTTCTTTAATATATGGCATTATTGTTTATAAATGGCTGAGATGGGTATGAATGTAGAGAGAGTGGGGATAAAGTAGGTGATGTATGAGTGCATGTTGTGTTTGAGCCATGATAAATGTGAGTATGTTCGCAAGTCTGTATACACAAAAGTGTGTGCAGTGTGCCTGTAAACAAATTATACCGTAAGAAGTACAAGAGTTGCTGAATTTCACAAGGTAAGTCAAATATCACGCTTGCGTTGTGAACGAAAACAAAAGTGAGAGAGTGGAAGTATTGTTTCGGAGATTTTTTATACTACGACAATTGATGAAAATAAGGACCAAAAAATGAGAACATAAAATATCCAGGGTAATGATTTTGCGCTTCACTTTGTTATAATGCACTGTAAAATTTGTTTTTAGTAATTTTATTGCGTATGATTTTAGGTACTGACAACTGAGAGGTTTTTTTTTTTGTTCTTGAAGGGAAAGACAATACTATAGCAAGAGCAAGAATGCAAAGCGACATGCAATTACGAGTATGTGAGTTAGGTAGGAAATGTCATATAATCTTACAAAAGCTTTTGCGCTCTTACTCTCAATTCTCATATTACACTCGAGCTTCCGAAGAGGATTTGAGCAGTATAATATGTGATCCAAAAACACTTTAACACTTGCGATTCTCACGCACACTCATTACAATTACAGAAAGTCTACTGGCACAGCAGATTGTTGCACATATTGTGCACAGATTTTTATGTGGGATCCACTGCGGGTCCCACACAAGTGATCCGAGTCGTTCATTATGTTTGAAACATTTTTTCAAGGGCTTCCGTGAAAAATCAGCTCAATCCAATACGTATAAGTAATTGATCTAATTGTCTAACTTTTCATTCTCTAAAAACTTGAATGAAAAGTTAGAGGATTAAATCAAGCACTTATAGGTATCAGATTGAGCTGATTTTTCACGGGAGCCCTTGAAAAAATGTTTTAAACATAATGAACGGCTCGAATCACTTGTGTGAGACCCGTAGTGGACCCCACATAAAAATCTGTGCACAATCTGTGCACAGATTACTGTGCAAGTAGACTGGTTCTTACAATTAATACTAGTAGCAAATAGTACGTGATTTAGCTAGGGAGTGGCCTTGGCTGACTGGCTGGCCCAAGAAGATCGAAACCCAATTGCTGAGCAAAAGAAAGATCCAAACCCAATGAGAGAGAAACAGAGAAAAGTGAGAGAGAGAATCCAGGAGGCAAGATGGTCTTCAGCAGCAAGATAGATCTGAGGGAACACGGGGCATCGAGTGCTGCTCAGAGTCAGACTTACAGTACCCTCCCTACACGTGTCCACGGGATGACGTTTTTGTTAGTCTGTCTGGGACCCACTGTGTACGGAAAGTCATCTTACCGTTAATCGATCCCTCCCTTCCGGGCTGCTTGGGCCTTGGATGCTCCAACCAACGAGAATGAAATCCGTGTTAAACTTTCTGAAATCGTCGTCCATTTTGATCAGAGAATTTTTTATTTTATGAAAAGTAAAGAGAATTCAGAAAGAAAAAAAGAAGAAAATTACTGTATGATCGAAAGCCGAACAAAATTTGGCATTTGCAATTGTTTTTGGAATACTACTTTGTCATCGAAGTTGACTTGGATCACATGTTTTGGATCGAATATATGTAACAATTAATATTGGACTTGATCGAGTTTGGTTTTACTGATCGGATTAATTTTGTTGAATTTTAATTTGAATTCACATTAGTTTTTTCCGTCAAAATTGATTTGGATCACCTCAAGTTTAATTTAAATTCGATACGTTAACAAGCCTTTAGAAGCGTTGTAGTTAAACAAGTTTCGTCCAACGAAAAAACTGTATTTGCGGGATTAATAACAAGCCTTTGCGTTTTTTTTAAATTTAACTTAAATTTGAAAATTTTGTCCTTATTTGAATTTTTTCACATTTGTTAGTTTTGCACTAAATTTTTATGGTTTATTGATTCGTCTTGACAAGAGAAATTGGAAAGTAAATTTTTTTTACTTTTATTCAAGTATTTTGAGAAATAACCACTTTTTAGGTTAAAAAAATTATTTTTCAATTCTCTCATCGAGACGAATCAACAATCCACAAAAATTCATCGCAAACCTAACAAATGTGAAAAAAATTCAAATAAAGACAAAATTCGCAGATTTAAGTTAAGTTTAAGTGAAGTTCAAGAGAATAAAAAAGAAGAATAGTAAGAATAGTACAAAACAAAATATTTATATAAGAAGTGATGGAGATAAGTTGTTGATATATACTGATAAATCATTGAACTACTTTTCTTTTCTTTTCTTTTTTTAAAAAAAACTTTCTTGATTTTCTTTGGACTCGATCATAGCTCAAATAAACTTTATTGCCAAGTGGGGTGGGGTCTGTTGTTAAAAGAAGCTCTAGTTTTTTATTTATAGTGTATAGAAATTTGAGAAAAGTTACAAACTATATTCCAAAATAATCGGCAAGACTTTAAACTCTGTTGTTTAATTTATATATATGTTTTGGGGGGTTGAACAGAACAGCAATATGGACTTATCTTCAACAATTAAAGTTGTCATGCCAAGTATTATAATAATACATACATTGGACATCATAATTAATTAAACAGATCGAAAGAGGTGAAAAATGTAACTTGGTGTTTGTGAATTTCTTTCCCTCTTTCGATATATTTTAAAAAGTTTTTTGGACGGTCCGAATATTAATGTAACTTTTCGGCTGGAGAAGAGTTAAAACTTTTTTCCAGAACAGTTCTGTAAAATTCGGACCATCCAAAGCACTTTTGGATAATCACAATTGATTGCTGCTCTAAAGAACTTGTTCACAAGTGAACCATGAATAAACTTCTTGCTTTCAAGAATGGTCATATTGTATTTTTCTGAATTTTCACTCTCTCATGCATCCATCCAACCTCTCTAAACATACATGCATCAAATGTTTTCCTTCCTCAATCAATGAATGTAATTTTCTTGGAATGCTATATTTTCTTTTCTACTTACCAACTTTAATGTGTGCAAAACCCCAAGAGGCGTGGCTAACTAGTGGACATAAGAAAAGCTAATAATGGAGTTTTCGTCCTTTTAAAAAAAATTACGTGTTCAAATCTCACAAAGACAAACATTCCAAACTTTGGAACCGTTGGAGCCGGCTTGTCCGGTCATTCACTTTAGGGCCTCAGAATCAGTCGAAGTGCACGCAACCTACTCCAAACATCCAGTCATAAAAAAGAAACTTAATATTCGCATGCGCTAGGAAATTAAATAACGTGCACTTGTTTGATTACTCTTGACTAAGTTTTTATTAAGAGTGGATTTTCCAGATGAGCCGGATAGAATGGATTTTCCGCTAGCGCCCCTCGTAGGCTCTCTTCGCGTATTTTTTTGGGTAATTCAAACAGGGCATTTTGTAGGGTCTGTAAAATAATATATCTACGCAAAAAAACAGCTTGCCCGGACATTGATAGGTATGTCAAAAGTTGAGTTCTAGATGAAAAAATGGATGGCCTGGATCTATCAACAGTTTTTTAAGTTAAACTGTCCACACCCGTTCATTTTTCGTCTAAAAACTTTTAACATACTTATCGATGTCCGGACAAGCTGATTTTTTTGCACGGATACATTATTTTACGGACCCTACAAAATGAACGATTTGGATTATCCAAAAAAATATGCGAAGGGGCCCACAGAGATGGCGGAAAACCCCCATTTTCTATCTCATTCGGACAGAATTTACACTCTTTTATTAATCCAAACATGGTTTACTGATTCTACGTACCAGATCAAAGTTGAAACAATACATTAATCCTTTTGAAATGTCTAAATGCATGTAAACAAGTTTTCATGATATGACATCATCTTCAAATTATAGTATTGGTTTTTGGAAAACCAATTTTTGCAACTACTAAAAGAATAATCAAATTCGTACTCATATATAAAAGCGAGATCTAATTTTATACTATAACGTACTCCCTCCGTCCCATTTTCATTGTCCTTTTTTGATATTCGTGCAGTTTTCAATCGCTTATATCTTTCAATGTGAATCTCCAAAAATATGCACTATGGATCTTATTTGATAGATTTCAATTTGTTCTATAATACAAAGATGTCAAAATCATGAAAAATATTATAGATTGAAAGATATACGCAAGAGACAAAAAAGTGAAAAAGGAATAATGGACAATGAAAATGGGACAGAGGGAGTAGCAATTAATAATTCTATAGAAGCCGTATTTAACTAGTTACAATATTCATTCGTGCTTCATGATTTGGCTCTCTTAATTAGTACTAATTATTTTTCTCGTTTTTGATTGCTTTAAATACACTGATTAGACGTTGAAACTATAGTTATCATCCCACCGAAAAAGAAACCAAAATATCTCATGCATTACAATAAAGAACAAAAGTCCACGACACCCAGATACAATTGTGTGTTCTTGTAAATTAACTTATGCGGAGTAGTAATTTGAAACTTATTTTGGTTTTTTTTTATTTTTCATAACTTTTTGTTTAACTTTTCGCCGTAATTTTTTGGATTAATCGTCGTTTGTCTCAAGGAGACAAATTGAAAAAGTATAAAAATATGGACCGATATTAAAAAATTCAAGTAAGACGGCATCTTAGACAAATAAAATAGTTGTTTGATACTACTTTTTTTGCTTTTAGCGAATTTTTTTTTTCTTGTTCATAATTTTGTACTTCTTAGACTTCTCTCGTCGATACGAACAATTAATCTCAAAAATTACGATTAAAAAATACCGAAATAAGTTTCAGATTACTCCGTATAAGTTTACAAAAATGTAAACGGCTTATATTTCTTTCAGTTTGTTATGACAACAAATTGTTTATGATCGTTACTGGAACATGTCAAGATTGGTTATGAAAATAGAGGTAAAAATGTTTTTTCAGATTAAATTCGTCATTCCTTAAAGTTGAGCTTAAAAATATCTTCTTTTTTTTAAAAAAGAACGTTTAAAAAGAAAGTGAAACAACACCTTATGCATGCGTTAAATAACTCTCCTTTCATGGCGCGACTCATCACCTGGGTTTTGCTAACATCCCATAGCATCCCAAAATTGTTTAGACGGCTCGGACGTGATGCACAAGTACCATGTTGTACCGGATTTGCAATGTGAGAAGAAGCAATGGGCGGGGCCAGTGTGGAAGAAGAAACCAAATTGGTTCTGTGTTTCATAATTTAACTGGTTATAAAAAGTCAAATCAGGGGAGCGATTCAAAAACCAATTCATTAGATGTGGGCCCGATTTTGTTTATACTCCATGTTCTGTGCTTCACTGGAGTAATTTTTTTTTTCACTGTTGTTGTTATATCACATTAACGTTCTGTTTGTTTGGACGTAAAATATTTTTTGATTTTACCTATGTTTTGGTATTTGGTTCCATCAATTGGATAAAAATGACTTATCTTTAAATCTTCCTTAAGTTATTTTCCGAAATGAACCTGCTACCTTCTACTGCAATTCTCACCGCTCAATTCCTCGATCGTTAGTATTCGTGACCACGTTCAATTTCAATATTCTCATATATCTCTACCGTTTAAGCCCCTCTCTCTACACTATTTTGTTGATTTCTAAAAATATTTTCAAATGCTAACCAAATACTGAAAAATAAAAGTTTGAAATTTATTTTCTAAAAAAATATTTTACATTGAAACAAATGGAGCCTAATTTTCTGCCTTATGTTTTCCATGCATCGAGTGGGCAACTCGTGATATCCGCTCGGCACTGAAAATTTCTCACAATGCTGTTATGCGTTTGGGATGTTTAAAAATAACTTTAACAAATTAGTTGTATAGTGTCATTTTATGTCTTGCTTCGAAAATTGAATTCAGTCATTAGGCCAACGAGCTGATTTTTCCATAAATTATAGGGTTATTCTATGGTAATATTTTTTACTAAAATACAAGCAGTTGAATTTGTTTAAGAATTAATAAAAGGGGAAAGAACTTGGGGAATCCTTATTATTTGTTTCTCTAATTTTGAGATAAATACTATACCGTCCCCGTAGGTTCTAAATAGTTCACGCCAGGTCCTTAAAATTTTGCCTTATCTACCTTTTTCGTCCCTCAAAAAATTCATCGCTACAATTTTAGGAGTCAATTACGTCAAATACTTTAGAACGCGAACCATTTTGGTCCTTCTCTTCAACCACATAACGAAATCTGTAGACGTGACTAACGGAATACCCCATGGCGTTTATGTCGACACAGGCACGCAGCCACGAAACTAAAAGCCGTGCTTATGTGGACAAAATGGAACACCCTCACTCACATGACTATTTCCCCTTACTCAAAACTGGGCAATTTTTAAGGATGAAATGGGGTTCATCCAAAACCTTTGTTTCCTTGGAGATTTGTTGAAAAAGAATCATCCGATAAACCATCAATATTATAGATTTGCATTTATAAAACAAATACAACTTGGTTCATAAATGCCATTTTTAATCTTTCATGATTTCATTTTTTTCACATATGAATGAACAATGTTTTAAATATTCACACGAATAAGAACAAAATGAGGCGTGCGAATGGTAAAAAGAGGAGTGCAAAAATCAATAACCATTGAAAAATGGTAACGATGCCTAAGACATAAAATTGTACTTTTTGTAATTCCCTGCAATGGCATCATAAATTTCTTTTAACACACTTTGTTTTTTTAACACATTAAGAGCATCTCAAACTTTCGTCACAAATTTTGAGTTGTCATTTGATGAACTAATATTTGTCAAAGCAACTGAAAGAATATAGATTGTGTTTGAGATGTAGAGAAAACCGATCTTTTGTGGGTGAAAATGGGGGTAAATTTTAATCAAATTTTAAATTGTATGGGGTAAGTTCAATCTTTTCGATGTGGTGTGTTTTAAATAGCTAAAATAAATATGACAAACAGGAAAGGGTTTTGTGTTAGGGGGTGATTTCACAAATAAAAAATTTGAAGAAATTTTTTTGTTGTTGAAAAATTGTTATGTGTTTTCGACAGTGAATAAATTGTTGATAGGTATGTGAGTGAAAAAGCTATTGAAAATTACAACTACCATGACAAAAGTGTTAAAATTGAATAACTTTCTCATTAGCGTGAATAATATGATAAACTTTTAGCGATTTTTGTCAGTGAAAACTAGAAACGGGGGGGCCTTTATTGTTGCAAGAATTATTTACCCACCTAAAAATAGCTGTGCCAAACAGCATTAACGCTAAGGCCCCATTCCAGAATGGATAATAAGTACTTATTTTTTAAGAAGGCAATTTCAAGCTCAAAAATAAATGGCTTAATAAAATTTAAAAATATTTACTATGGATCTTATTTGAAAGATCTCGATGAGATCTTTAATACAGTGCAAAAAAAATCAAAATTTTTTTTTCATTTACGTTATTTTTAAGTTTGAAAATGTGAAATAAGTACTTATTTTTTAAGAAGGTGTTCTGGAACGGAGCCCAAGACAAGTTGTACAGTAGATACTCCATTTAACTCGTATTTATCAGGTACTGGTAAAATCCCATAATTTCAACATTGTCAGCATCCCAATTTTGTCGCCTTCCGCGAGAGTCCGACGTCCCAATCGCGTAATTTGCCAAAAGGAAAGAGGATAAAAGTGGTATTTCAACAGGTCACGATAAAAATCAACAATAAATAATGGAAGAAAAAAGGGGGCTGTAGGGTAGGTGTCTGATAGGACAGCTTCGTAGGGTAACACACCCCTCACTTTCTCTCTCTCTCTGTTTGTTTCTCTCTCTTATCTCTTTCTTTCTCTTCTTTTCTTTTCTTTCTCTCACGCATATTCACATATAGGAGGTGAATCGTGCTGCTGTTAATGGTACAATTACTTGTACAAAACTGCTTTTTAGTGGAGAGAAGAACCTGATGCCATGCCCCCCTTTTGATGTATCAGTGGGTGGTGCTCTTTCCTCTTCTCTCATCTCTCTCTCTCTTTGTTTTCTAGTCTCCCTATATCTGATACTCATAGTATTTCCTCTCTCTCTCTCTCTGCTAATTTTCTCTTCCATTTCCTTCCCCAACCAATCAAGCTCGCAAGATGAAGGTCTGTACTGCGCGTTAGTAATTTTTTTGGATTTGTGGGTCTCTTCTTATTGCTCCAAAGCTGCTCTCTTTCTCTCTCCTTTTCAGAGATTTTTCCTTCTTTCTTGGGTTTCCTCCAGATTTTCTCTATCTTTTGTGGGTTTTTTTCCTCTAGAACCAGTTTGATTCACCTATCTTTGGTATTCTTCTTGAAAATTTGCTACTTCTGTTTCCTACTTCTATTTTCTACTTCTGTTTCCTACTTCTATTTTGGTATTCATCGTGAAAATTTCCTACTTGTGATAATTTATTCGGTTTTGTATTGTGGGTCTTCTTTTTGTATTGCTCCTGAGGACCAAAGCTGCTCTCTCTCTCCCCTTTTCTGATTTTTAAAATTTTTCTTTCTTGGGTTTTCTTCAGATTTTCTCTCTTTTCTGTTGGTTTTTCTAGACCCAGTTTGATTCGCCTATCTTTGGTATTCTTCTTGAAAATTTCATAACTAGATATATACATACATGTTTCTTGTACGTATGTGTACGTTTTGGAGTGGGAATGGGCACTGAGGAAGTTTGAATGGTGAAGTTTTCGCGTGATTTCATGATCTATTCTCTCACCGTGTTTCTTGTGTTTGGCTCTTCAATTCTTTTGACGGACTTTGCTTTTGGGAGTCTTTTTTTTCCCTATTTACTTTCCATTATGTGAATAAACAAAGAAATCTGGTCTTTGTTATCTAGGGTCATTTCCACTGTTCCCTCAGACGACCAAGGCTTTGATTTTTAGGCGTTTTCGCCTCCTCTTCTCTCTCAATCCCCTCCCTCTCTCTAAATCTCTCACCTTTGAGATTTTCTTCTACCCATGTATGCGTTCAAACTTCTTGAAAATCTATTGATTATACTTGTCTTGATTTAGTTCCATTATTTGTTACTTTTTATGGATTTTGATTCGGTTTGCTTACTACAAACAAGTATGTGAGCAAGCAAATACTGAGTTTAATTTCGATCTGCTCTGCAATTAAATCATGTAACTTTTTTCCTGAGTTTTGTTTGGTCACATAAAATAACGGTTCCTGAGTTGTGATCTTTAATCCCTTATTTCCTTGTTGCTTTAATCCTTTGGCCTATTTTTGTTCTTTCCTTGTCCAGTCAGATGCTTCAAACATACTCTCCCAAGCACATAAAATAACGTTCTCTAGAGGGGTCTAGAACCTCCTCCTCCTCCTCTCTCTCTCTTTGTTTGTCTTCTATTATTTCTGTTTTTCTGGATCTGTGTACAAAGTTTCAAACACTTGATCTGATGTTCTTGCTCTTCTTTTTTTGCAGGCTGATGGGTGAAAAGTTTGATTAATCTTTAGCAGCTATTTTCAGTCAGTTGTGGTGGGTGGGCCTTTGGCTATTTCACAATCTGTTATGCTGAGGAAGGCTAGTTGTGGAGGAGAGACAAGTAGTAGTAGTTCTTGTGGCTGTTGGGAAGGCAGCAGCACAAGAAGGGGGAAGTTTATCATCAGATGTTATCCACTGAAAACCCTCCACCATCAACAGATGATTCAGATCCCCCCACATGTAGTACTCCTCTTCCTTGCGAAGAAATCTCACAGCTGATCAAAAGTGGTGGAGATGAGAGGGCTTCTTCTGATGATAAGGTTCCCTTGCAAGAAGAGGTGGATCTGTTCAAATCTGGCCTTGATTATGACAACAACCCACTTCCCAAATTCTCCATAAGGTAATAAAAGATTTTAAATACCCACGTCTTTCTCATCTCTCTTCTGTCTGCTTTTACTTTTTGATTGTTTTGTGAAAAAACCCATCTCACTAGTCACTGGTCTTTCCTGTTCCTCTCTTGGGTTGGGTCAGATCCACTGTTTTATGTAATTTTTGCCTGATTTTAGCTCATAGGGGATACCCTCAACAGGTTTTGAGTTGTGGACTCTTGTGGGCCTTGTGGCTTTGGGTTGGATTTGAAATTTCAGTGCCTAATTGAAGCTCTTAATTTGTTTGTATTTTGTACCCAACCTTGATTTAGTCAAAAAAGTTATTTTCTCCTCTCTTCTTTGATCATCTGTTTCTGTGATTTCATGCCTTCATGATTTCACCTCTCTTGGCATTCTCGTTGCTTTTTCCAGAGTACTAGTGTACTACTGGGTTAAGGACTTTTTGTCTTGTTTATATTTGTGGGGTTTGAGTATAGTTGGAACTGTGGTCTCAATCATCTAAAAAGAAGTTGCATTTTGTGCTGCAGAGATTATGTGTTTAGCACCCGGAGCAAGGATATCAACACCAACTGGCCATTTTCCCAGAAAAATCTGCAACTTTGTTTGAAACATGGCGTGAAGGATTTGCTGCCTCCATTCCAGCCTCTTGAATCCCTAAGAAACCGGTCTATAGAGAGATGCACGGTTGAAACTAGTCTCATTAACAATCAAAACATAACTGATTTGGATGGGAAGCCATCTATCAGTCCTAGTATGGCGAGTGATCATCACTTTGTGTCCACAGCTTCTGATAATCCCGGCTCATGTACACAGAATCTAGCGTTTGATTGTGTAGATATTGGTTTGGAGGAATCCAAAGGTGAGAAGAAGAGGGATAGTGAAGTTCAAGTGACTACAACTAGTCAATCTCTTTGTGAGATAGATCCAGCTGACAAGTCCAAGAGCAAAAACCAATCTCCGGTTAAGAAGTGTAGACTGATAGTGAAAGTGGGGAGTGGTGCTGCTGATCCCAGCTCGAACGAAGATCATATGTCAAAAAGTGCGGCAGTTTCAGAAACAATGGCTTCAAATGTTTGCCCGGTTTGCAAGAACTTTTCCTCCTCTTCCAACACGACATTGAACGCTCACATCGATCAGTGCCTTTCTCCTGAGTCGAATATGACGTGGACGCCCAATTCTCGTGTTGTTAAGCATAGGATAAAGCCCAGAAAGATGAGACTGATGACGGATATCTATGTAACAGCTCGACACTGCACGCTTGAAGAGCTTGACAGAAGAAATGGGACGAATTGGGCATTGAACACTAGCTTCCCTGCTCAAGAAAATGTGGAGGATTGTGTTGAAGAGGAAGAGGAAAAAGTGGCGTCAGTGGATTTGAAGGAGAAGGGTGATGAAGGAGCAGTATATATTGATGCTAATGGCACGAAAGTTCGTATTTTGTCAAAGTTTAATGATGCATCATCATCAGTACCGAAAAGAGAAGCAGATATCGGAACCCGGAAGATTTTGAAAGGAGGTAAAGGAAGCAAATTGGACTCAAGCTCCAAGAAAAGGCATCATGCCCAGAAACATCAGAAGTACCTGGAACTTGCTCTGCAAAGCAAGCAATTTTGCTCTTCCAAACCTCGACGTACTACTGAGGTATACCACTATTTCAGTTGTATTGATTGCAGTTGTTTAGCTTTCCTTCGAACCGTAACAAAAGGATTTACTCCAGCTGCCTTGTGGGAATAACAAAGAAATATTTTCATACAATCTGAATCTTTGAAAGCATTTCTGTTTTACATGCTCCCATTAGTCTTTGGTAGGCCCCGGCACATATGCTTTTTTCTTTGAGTTTTATCTTTCTTTCTTTTAGTTGTTAATTGTTTTGCGAGTCTTATCAAGTTGAAGTTACAATGATGCTGGAATCCCAGACACTTAGAGAGTTTTGGAGCTTAAAATTTTGTTGCGTGTTGATTCTTTTCTGCACTCAGAAGTACTTGAATATTATATGCTGATCTTGCAATTTCAGTTGTGTGATGAGATTACAAACTTACAATTGTATGGTTTGGTGGTTACTAAACTGTTGTTAAACAGGTACATGGAGATGGAGAAAGAAGTATTTCGCTGGTAGAAAATTGCGGGAAAGTGGGAAGCCTGCCACAGCCCTTGAAAGCTCAAGAACAGATCAAATCCAATAGTTCAGGAACCATGATGAAATGGGCATGCTCTAAACGAACCGTTCTATTCAAGAAGCGCAACCTTAAGGAAGGCCTTCAAGACGTGGCACGTAACTTTAGGCAGGAACATCCAGCTGAAAGTGATCAACCTTCTTTAGGTGATTCTTACGCGGGAAGAAGTTGCGTTAAAAAAACCCCAAACATGTATGAGAGCCCACTCTCTTCTCCTGAAAACAGAAAGAGATTGAGGAACTCATCGTTCAAAATGCCCTTTAGTGAATGCAATGACGAACCTTGTATGGCCAAGAAAGTTGGGTTTACCTCATTTGGGTCTCAAACGGAAAGGTTTCTAGAATCACCACAGCGCAGTGTGAAGCAGTTTAGAATAGACAGCGCATCTGAAAATGCAAGTTCCAAGGGTTTTGCAAATAACGGAGAACAGTATGTTCCTTATCTTGGCAAGCAACCAGTGGAGATAAATGCCAATCTTCGCTCAAATCCCTCACGTAATCATCATGTACTCTCATCAAAAGCACCAAAGTTTTCTTCTTTAAAGAAGCACGTGTTGTCGTCAGCCGGTCAGCCAGTTGTGACTAAATCTAAGTGTAAGGTGAAGATGAAGTTTACATCCAATAAGAAGTCTGGAATGCGTTGTGCGGCAGAATCCACTGAGGATATTATGCCATTGCCCTCAATGGTTGTTGAAAAACATGACTCTAAGAAGAAGCATTCTGAAAATCCAACTCACGTCCCTGGCAATGCTTCTCTTGGCAGACATGGTGTTCTGAAACTCAGAAAAAAGAGGGGAGCATTTGGTATCTCCCACAATGAGGACTCTAGGCCCTTGAATTCCGCAGCCGAGTGTCACAGCCAAGAAGTAGGCAAAAATATAGATTCTTCTGCTAGAGTTTGTGGTGATATCACGGATACATTCGGTGATAGAGTGATTTCACCTTCCTTGGGAGTGGATCTTGTGGACAATGCTATGAGTTTGAGCAGATCATTATCTCCAGAGTTCCACAAATTGGGGAGTCCAAGTTTGGGTGATGAACAGGAGATGTTTTGTGTAGATAAAGCTGTCAACAATTTGATAGCTGAAAACACCGATATGGGGGAAGGAGGAATGGACTCTAAAGACGGGCAAGGAAATTACTTCTCTGAGGTTGATCCAATACCTATTCCCGGACCACCTGGATCATTCTTGCCGAGTCCTAGGGACATGGGTTCAGAAGATCTCCAAGGAAATTCGTCCATAACCACGAGCCGGGTTCACTCCTCTGAAGATCACCATGATCTAGCTGATAGAGATTCATCAGATTCTCCTATTTCTGCAACATCAACCGTATCCAACTCTATGATGGCAAGATCAGATTCAAAATCTTCTGAGAGTATGTTTACTAAAGATGAGATTCATTTGGGCATATCTGTTGCCAGTAGCTATGATGCTGTTGCACAGAATAATACTGCCTCAGTTTCACAGGCAGCAAACATGCTATCAGAAAGAGCCAATCTAAATGATAAGGGATTCACCGGTTTCAGAAATGACCAGCCGTGTTGTTGCTCACGGAAGGAGGGTATATCTCAGGGTGTTTCTTTAAATTATCAGGAGTCACAGCTTCTGAGGAGGAGGACCATGGCGTCAGGGCCCACGGGGAAACAACCGAGTTGTGATTCAAACAGGAGATCACCCAACAGTTTGAACTCAATGCCCGAAATGATTCCTATGGACAATTTCCCTGGCATGAAGTCGTCTGTGGGTCCTGTTTCCGTAAAAGTTTCCGTTGATTCTGCTCTAAATTCCCCAGCTTTTGGCGATTGCGATTCTGCTAGTCCATCTCCATCTGCTTCCAATTCTATGATCAGGCTCATGGGGAGAAACTTAATGGTGGTAAACAAAGATGAAAATGTATCCCAGCAATTTAACCCAGTAGTACCCCTGTCAGTTTCTCCCCATCACCATCGAAATCAACATTTCCAAAAGCTTTCTGGTTTTTCCTCTGGGAATACTCAAAGTGAGGACTTTCCTTCGTTTTATCGCATGGTGCATCAACACCCTAACATGGGTTTCCCACAAGCATCATCATCCCCTCTTGCTTCTTCGGGCGTCCTTTTCAGCAAAAATGTGGGTGGATACCATTTTCCTAATGATCCGTACAGATCCTGGAAGAGAAATGCAGATTCTACCGCCAAATCCATGAAGGAGATCATCGTAGTTGATGAGACTCTTCCCGCCAGGAAAGCTGATTCAGCCGCTGATATTGCACCATTTCCTGAAAACATGATGGAAAATCGGGCAAGTTCAGCTGGGATTCCTATTCTAATGGCTGCTAATTACAACTCAAGGTACATGAATCCTTTTTATAGTTATCAGCCACCAGATTATACTCCCAACAGTGAATCCAAATCACACATGACACAAAGTGGTAGCTTTCAAATTCCCCCTCACAGTAGAGCCAGCACAAGTTCTAGTAATCTGAGGTCTTCATCATACTATCCTCCAAGCTTTTCATAACCACCAACTTTGCTACCGGACTGAACTTCACAATGGTGACGTTGAGCTGAACATTGAGTAATGTTGGAGACTGACTACCGGGAAATCTGATGTTTGGAATCAATAACTCATGGCAAAAGTGCTGTGGTTTCATCATCAAAGCCTTCGAAAGTTCAGCAGATGAGTTTCTCAAATTTGGGTTGTCTTTTATAAGAGGCTGCTAAGTTATATGTACTCAAAACTTATGGTAGTTTTAAGCAGTTTTTGAGGTTTCTGATCGGGCAGTGATAAAAGCTTTCTGCAGACTAATGTATAAGCAAAGTTCTAATAAGTTACTCCGAGAAACTTTTTCTCTGATAAATGAAGAATGTTATATATCTTTCCACACAATGGTTGGTTCTCTCATTTTCAAGCATTTTTAAATTCTAGCATTTGAATTTGATAAACCGTTCTGATGTTGAGGCTTAGTAACATTCTAGATTGGTTTAAATGGGTGATTCTTTAGTGTATTTTTCGAAAGAAATTAAGTACTGGTTATGTAGGTATACGGTCACATTCATCTTCTCCCTCCTGCTTAGCTGAAGGTTGCATATTATTGCATGTAGTGAAAGGTGACAAGTTTAGACTACCATCCCCTGATCTATATGCAAATCGTGTGAACGCAAAAAATGATGATGATCTAGTGGTTCGGGATCAATGCTTGAAACATTTATAATACACAAACTGGCAGTGGCAGTCAATCCCGTGTGATACGCGGGATTTTCTCAATTTAGTACTCTATATGGCAATGTAATCAATGATGACATCAAATTTTCATAGATGTGTGGCTAAAGAGCAAAAATAATGGTTTCCCACTAGTAATTTCTCTTAAATTAGGAGCCTCAAGAAAACCCATGAATAGTTTTATTTTTACTATTAAATTTCTCTGAAGTTTTTTTCTTGCCCTTGCTATTTCATTTCCCCCTCCTTTAGGTTTCTTCCAAAGAATGCTCAATAACCCCATCTTGCATGAAACAATCATAACCACTACATGAAATATAACCGTTACTAGACAAAGTTTTGAGTACAAATGGATTTGCATGTGTTTACTGAGTGCCTCTGCGCGTGTGTGTGTGAGAGAGAGAGAGAGAGAGAGAGAGGGGTCAAAAAGACAGAGATGGGGTACAAACAAAGGCCGTTGGATTGCCAAAATCTTTTCGTACAATAAATAGAACAGGGCCACAGGGGAAGGGATCAAACATCCATATGAATATGATCCCATAGTTTGGCCACTTTAATAACTCCTTTTTTATATTTTGAGATTATATCAAACTCTTACTTTGTGGAAAAATTCTTCTTTACTGAACACTGAAAGCTTCTTGAGGGCAGAATATTAATTATTAGTATTGTGGTAGGCATTTTAATTTAGGCTGATATTTTGGGGGGGAGGGGGCAATGGGTGATGGAACGTGTATGGTGGAGTTTGCATGGTGAAAGCTAGACAGCTCAAAATTTTAATCTTAATTATACAGAGAGAGAGAGAGAGACTTTTTGAAATGCTGCTCCCCTTCCAAAGTGGGGCCAGTCTTTGTCCTTTACGTCATCCTCCATTACCCCCAACTTCTGCCAAAACATTAAATTAGTGAAAAGTTGTTGCCTCTGTGACTACGACCATTTTTGTTTTTATAATTTACGTATTCGAATCAATTTACACTCGATTATCTAATTGAACAATAATTTATGAGTGGCTTGATTCATTTGACAATATTTAAGTTAAACACCCATAAACTTGCCAAAGGCCTTTCCTGCTTGTTGTTATGGTCCAACCTGAGATCTTGAAAACCAAATCTTATATATATGGTTGAGAAGTCATACCCTCAATCGACTACCCAAATCCGTCGGTATTAACCATTAGAAAAAGCCCTTTAGAAGTCTCTTGGATTCCTTTTGCAATATCAGAAGATGCCCACAAAGATCTTAAGATTGCACTACTGGTCTTGTGCTGTACTGCTGTGCACCATTCGAGTGGTTCATTCGGCAATTTAATGGTCCAAATTTCATCTCGGTAATGAATGACTCGTATGCTTCATGGCGGAGATAAAACTTGGATCGGTGAATTGCCGAACAAACGGCTCGGGATGGTGTACTACACCAACCCAATTTAAGCAACCTTGCTACTCCGTTAACCGTTATACTATTTAGTAATGTGTATTTTGAATCATTTTAGAGTTACCTTAGTCAAACAAACTATTATGTTGTGATTTTTTAATAAATTCTTAATCCACTGGTCTCTTAGTGGGTTGGTATTTTAACTTCTCTTCTAAGTTAAGAAATAACAAGGTGCAAAGTCCTGTTAACATGCGTGCTAATAATGCTCTGGATTTCTTTTCAAGTGGTGGAAGAAGCATAACATGCATGTTCCTCTAAGGTAATATTAGTCCTCTTTACCAAACCAAATCAAACCAAACCGAGCCTTAAGTCTCAATCACTTGGAGTTGAGTGCTCGGATTGTGAAATTAACGACCGTAAATAGTTTTTTAACCCTGATCATTTTCTCGCCTATATTACTTGCCGAATGGTTTTCTAAAAAATAAATTTTGTCTCATATCTTTGTTATTTGCGCAAAATAATATATCGTGTTGTGACATTTGACAATGAATAATAGTGCCACTCTCATTTCAAATAGTACTAGCTTTAATAACTAATCTTGGTTCAGTGCATGGATTGTGCTACCTCATTTTTTAATAACACCACATCAAATAATGTGCAATAAATTGCAGTATTGAACCAGACAAAAAGTCTGGTTTATTTGCCAGATCCATTTTAGACTTGGGTTAGTTCCACAGTTTGGGCCAAACCCATTACAAAAAACATAGTTACCTAACCAAAATCAACCTGATCCTCAGCCCAAGCTACGTAATGGGCTAAGACCAAAGCCAGCGAACTTAGCATTAGAGAGAGTCAGAGACCATTCGGCCTAAAATTTTGCCTTCACATTTTTTTTGGTCATTTTTGTTGGATTCTCGATAAATATTTTAGAATAATCATTGCTCTCGACAAAGAGAATTCTAACAATAAAAAATTATGATGAAAAGCAAACAAAAAAAATCACTGGAAGAAGGAAAAAAAGGTTTGAAACACTTGTTTTTTTTTTCTGTTGTTAATGTTAGCTCATTTGATATTTTAAATTTCACTCAGTAACAGTTGTCTCCACTCCATTGGCCAAGGAGTTTGCTTCTGCTTTGAAGGTGTGAGTTCGATTCTTGGCAAGTAAGTCAACCAGTTAGAAGGTGAAAGTTCATATGTTTAGTCTCATGAGCGTGTTCAGTGATCTTTTCATCTAATTCGTTCTCACTGCTTTCTATGAGTGTTGGTTTTCTGCGACTGACCCTAATTAGTCTGATCCTGTTTAAGTGTGAAAGTACCTCCTATGCTTGTCAAAACAAAAAAAAAAAGTTTATCTTTTAATACTTTTTAGTTGCCTCTCGTTGACACAACTGATTGACTCGACAAAAAGAAATAAAGGATCACTAAGGCCTGATCCGCTAAGGGCTGTAGCAGCTTTTTGGCGTTTTGCTTTTATTAAAAAAAATTGCATTTGGTAGTTTTGCATCAAATGTAAAAAAAAATATTTTTTTTATTTCTCTCGTCGAGACGAATAAATAATTTATAAAAGTGCAAAATTACCAAACGCGGATTTTTTTTAATAGTAATAGAACGCCAAAAAGTCATGAAGCCCTTAGCGGAACAAGACCCAAAAATATCTGGTTTCATGTTCAAATTCCACGGGAGTCAAACATTTCAAACCTTGGATCCATATGTGATTTTGTGCGATTGTTATCATTAAAGTCCCGAAATTAGTCGAGGTGCGCACGAACTAATCAAGATATCTGGTTATTAAAAAAAAAAAAACTCAAAAGACAAATTAATATCGGCCAATCGCGTCCTAAGGCAACAACAGACGTTCTAAACTTCCACCCGAAACAACATCCTGTTAACCAAATCAACCAACTAGTCGCGGGATACATTCGACTTTGAACGATTGTTCCCGGTCAAACCTGTCAAAAACAGGAAGACAACAAAAATAATAATAAAAAAAAATGCAATCACCGTCCACCACCGCCGCCGCCGCCGCCGCCGCCGCCACCTACACCACCATCCCCATCTCCGGCAGTGACGTCATCTCCCGATCAATCCAAAACCTCTCCACCTCCCTCTCCCGCCACCGCCCATGGCCTGAATTCCTCTCCGCCGCCGCACTCGACGCCCCCGCCTCCCTCTCCGCCGCCCTCACCCGCCTCCGTCAAAACGCCAAGTACTTCACCACCAACTACGCCATCCTCGTCTCCGTCTGCTCCGCCGCCTCCCTAATCGGCTCCCCCGTGGCTCTGATCCTCTACGCCGCGGTCTTCGGGCTCTGGCTGGTCCTCTACTTCTACCGCGAGGATCCGATGGCCGCCTGGGGCCGCCACGTGGACGATCGGGTCGTGATCTTGGGCCTGGTTTCGGTGTCCTTCGCGGTATTGTGGATCGTCGGAAAGGTCAATGTTTTGTTGATTGGTGTGGCGGTCGGGGTTTTAATCTGCGCCGTACACGCCTTGGTGAGGAATCCGCAGGGTCTTTTCCTCGACGAGGACGACGCCGTTGCGAGCGGGCTGATTGGGCCGCCGCCGCCGCTGGCACCGCCGGCTTCGAGCTCTCGCATGAAGGATTTCGCCAACTAGTATCCGATTTGTTCTCGTTTTAGGGCTATTTTTTTAACTCGTGATTTCCTAAGTTAAAATTTGATTGGAAAAAACTGATGTTTGGTCTCAGCCTCTCAGGGGGTGTGATTTTGTAATTTCTGTGTAGTGTTTTTTTTTGGTTGTTTGTGAATCAAGAGCTGTTTCTGTTCATGTTTTTTAGGTTTTGTTGATGTGACCTGATGATTTGGATTGCAGTACTAATCTGATAATTTGAACTAATAGGAACTATTCTGAGATGTATATTTTGATGTCCATTTAGAAAAAAATACTGCAAAATTTGCCAATTATGTTTGAGTTCGATGCATTAACAGATCGTAGGGGCGCTGGGAGGGCGACTTGCTCTCCCAAATCACAAGAAAATTCTTGTTTTACATTAACCTAAGGAAACATATTCGCGAAACTAAATGGGTTCTCACCCCTCAAACATATTCGCGAAACAAACACAACCAGTGTACTTGGAACCCTCAAAGTTGGAATTCTGAATTGTCCATGCATCAGACCATGTTAGTTAGGTTGCAAAGAAACCGAGTAATGCAGCCGCACATGTTGGCCTAATCTGTCTACTCCTCTGGAAACAACTGATTAAACGGCAAGATAATGCCATCAAGAAAGAAGAGAGATTACAATTTACAACCAAGACTAGTGTGACTAAATTTGAGTAGCATTTGGAAGGAGATATCTGCTTTTGTATCTAGCGAAATTTTTTTCTCATTTGACTGGAATTAGTGGAACAGCACTAGAATTGTTACAGACTGAACAAAATTGAGCTACTCAGATACAGGACTAGCTGTTGTCAAAAGCGATTATCATCGTTCATCATACCTTACTTCTCAATCTGACTAACTTTGCTAATGTTTCTTGAGCAGCCAAAGTTTGAGCATGGTTATGTCCCAGCATCACTGTCCTGATACTAATACAAGTCCTGCACAGCTCTTCCCCGCTGTCGAAATGCCCTCCTCGGAGCAACAACTTGGCTCTGGTCTCCAGCAATGTGGCTTTCAACAAGGTCACGTCTTGCCATAAGTATTCGTCCACCCTCTGGTTCGATTGTAGCCTCTTCTTCCAGCAAAGCGACCCGTGGCACCAATCCTGTATCTGTGAAACAAACGACTTCTCCACTTCCTCCAGCACATTCGTGCATACCTTTAGTAGCTCCAACGCGGAGTTGCACCTTGAAAAGGTCGTGAAGGCTCTGATTGCTAGAGGGAGAGCGGTTTTCTTTATAAAGAGAACCATGTCAATGGCCTTGAGTTGGACCAGTGGAGGCTCAGATTTGAATCCAAAGACGAGAAATGCAGAGGCCCAAAGGTGGTCTGAATTCACCCATGGGTTTCCTGTTTTCCTTACGCCTTGAACTGTTGCCTTGGTAGCAAGTAAACTACCATCTTTTCTTCTAGCAAAAATTTGAGTTATGGGGTGGAACTGGATCCAGCACCCCGGTTGCTGCTGCCTGTTGGCTCTTCGCGCTAAACCGAGTTTAACTAAGAGAAGGGCTGATTCTTCTTCACTCTTCAGTGTTTGGTTTGCCAAGGAACAACCGGAGCAGCAAAAACATGCAAGACTGAGGCATTTGGTCCACTTGCTGAATCGGTTTCTTGTTGCGGGTATACCCTTAGCTGCTGCTGCTAGTAAACTGGCTGAAATGGGTGCTGGTGCAAACCAAGCCCCCACGAGGAGCATTCTTGAGGCTTGTATATTGTTCCTTCTCCCATCGGTTTGCTGCAAAATGGCGTCGCAAAAAGCCAGGAGTTTCATTAGAAAACGATTGGATCGGCAGAATTGTTCATCAGCACTGCCCAAATTAGAGCTAGTTGAACTTTCCTCTATTGGCAGTTGGTTTACAGCCTCGAAGAGAACGGATGGTGAAATTGCAAGTTCAGAAAGTATTGAACCAACCACCCACAGCCCAAAACTTGACCTTCCCAATTCCTTATCAAGTTTTGCAAGAAACTCTACCTCCTCAGCTGGGTAATCTCTCTTCCTTCTTCCTTTAATCAAAACCATTGCATCTGGTGAGGGCAACGGCTGGAGCATAATCGGATCAAAGTTCATCACTCTTGGCAGCCTAGTTGTAACAATCACATGAGACCCTCCGGTGTTTCTTGGTATGAGATCATGCAGATCTTTCCCTTCCCACCATTCCTTCTCGGTCTCCAGATTATCGATTATCAGCAAATAAGGCATGTCGCGAAACAGCTCCCTTTTAACTCTCTTGAATGCCTCTGCTTCCTGCTCTTCAAAGCTTCGGAACCTCCCTCTTTCCTTCTCCGCATCAGCACTTACATCCAACCCTAAATTCATGGAAAGGTTTAATATATTCTGCCTGAAGAACCTAGCTTCGCCTCCCACCCACAAAACCATCTTATACCTCTGAGCATTCTTGGAAGCAAACTCCAATGCAAGCTCCGTCTTCCCAACACCCGCGCCTCCACTTATGCACACGACACTGCTGCCAAAGCTCTTGTATTTCCCACTTTTCGACTTCTTGACCTTAGTCCTCTTTGTTGAGCTTCTTGCAATCACTGGTTCGACCCAAGCCTCTAACTTTGGTTCTTTACACTTGCCCATCTCCAAATTTATAAATCTTCCCCCTCTAGTTGCATCCACTTCGCTTTCCTCATCTGCTAACCCATCTGATTGCCCCGGTGTTCCTCCTTTATTGATTGGCACACTACATTCTTGGTCTAAATAGTCCCCACACCCAAAGAATGTGGTTTCTATCTCCATCATCTCTTTCTCCCTCCCCACAAAATGTCTGTTTCTGGAAAATGGTAACTCCTCAAATCCTTCAACCTCCTTGTCAGCAACACTCCTCCTCCCAAGCTTTGATGTTAAGATTCCGGCAGCTTTTGATACACAGCTTCTCCAGTTACCCTCATTTGCTTCAAGCTTAAATTCATGACACTTCATTAGTCCATCAACTGCTTCCTTGCATTCTTTATCATCTGAATTCCTGTTTAGACCCGTGATTTCACAAAGGTCTGTGTCGAAAAACAGAGGGATTAAGTTCTTCTTTTGGGCAAAGAATCTGATCTCCTCCAAACTCAGACGGTTTAGAAGGCTGTAACTAGTGACAACCACAACACCAAATGTCACTGAGCAAATAACACGGTCAGCAATTTCGTGGCTTTGAGTCTCCGAATACTTCGCTCTATCCGCAACAAAGCAAGCGATTCCTTGGAGTTCTAGCTCTGATTTGAGCCACTTACAGAAGCGGACCAAATTGGGGTTTTGGCCATGGAACCCTATGTACACATCACAGCTCCTGAGTTTGGTATTGGAAGCAGGGGAAACAGTGCTTTTTGCAAAGGAAATCCGAGGGACAGGAAACGAAAAGGAGATACGAGGGGCGGTATCAGGGCCTGGGATTGGGACACAGGTTACTATTTTGAGCTTCTGACTGGTTGGATCATCTGAAAAATCGTATAGCTCGGGTGGGGGAGTGTAGGAAGAGCTCGGGATGTCGTCGGATAGGGAGCCGCAGTAGGATGCTGGAGGTGAAGGAGGGTGGGTCAGTGGAGGAGTTGGGGCTTGTGGGGTTTCTTGACATGGGTTTGGGACTATATTGGTGGCTCTAGGAGATATGTAAGGTGATTGTAGAGCTGAAACAAATGCTGATGATGGAGGAGATATGAGAGAAGGAGAGTTGTATTGTGACGAATTTGTTGTTAAATATGGGGATAGTGAACCTGAATTTGCAGAAACCATGTTTGTTTGATTTTCCTTGCTGGGTTTTTGGCAGGAACTAGCTATCTTGATGGTGAGGAGGGGCTTGGTTTCAAAAGGGATTGGTGCTGCTTCTTCCATTTTCACAAAGATGAGTATTTTTCAAGAAAATCAAGAAGAGATTTAGGTGCTACGAGAATGTATGTAAAGAACTCATTTTTTTTAGATCAATAGCTGTCAAAATTCACAACATCCATTTCTAATGGGGATAGAAAGACTGAACTTTCTCATGGGATTCTTTGCTCTAATGAAAGGGAAAATGACAAAAGGAAATCGAGTGTGTGGCTGTGACTGAAAAGACTTTCAGGAGATGAATGAATGTAACAGTTCTGAGACTTTCTGAACCGGAGGAAGTCTTACATGTGATTGAATATATCATTTTCTTCCATTTGTGGGCCTCCCCTAAGTCAGAAAGATACCAGACACCCTTTATTTCTGCTCAGGATTGGATCAGAACCAGGGTGCAAAAACAGCACAAAATCGTAAGCAAAGGCACAAATCTATTGGAAAAGGAGGAGGTTATGGTTTTATTGATCTGTCGTTATTAGAACAGAAGCAAGAGTGTCATGGATTATAAGAAAAGAAACTTATTATCCAAAAGGTAAAAGAACACAAGAGTTCTAGCTCATTCACTTTACCTGGTGGTTTATTTCATTGGAGTAAAGAAGCCAAGGAAGACCCTCCTTTTTGCATCCCCAGACATCTCTCTCTCTCTCTCTCTCTCTCTCTCTCTCTGATGAACAAGCTGGGAAGATGTGGGAATCTAATGTATAGGTTGGATCTGCAGGGATTTGAACATAGAATATTGAATTAAGTGCTTGAAAAGGTGTTGCAAAGGGTAAATGGGGTTATACTATTACTATATATTTGCTACTTTAATCATTTGTCTTGGGCTTCTTAGACTCTTTCTTTTTGTTTTATGTGTTGTTTGAATTTTCACAATTTCAAAGCCTAAAATCAGGTTTAATCTAACATGGGGTTTCTCTCCTTTCTTCACAGAAGCCAAAGATGGGCAAGGAAAAAAGGAAAAACTCAAAGCAAATGGGCATTGGGAGAGGAACCATGGACTCAGACCTTATTGGTAATGGCCCTCTTATTAAGTTCAATTTGGCTTAAGAGATAAAACAAACTCCATTAATATTGTAGTTATCAGAGCAAGGTTGTCTCTGTATGTGTACTCCATCTGACACAGCTTGTGACTATTTTGCACTGGAAAATGGACCAAAGACCAGACCGGGTGAGGACTGACCCATTTCATTATTGAGAAGCAAAAAAAGGGAGGAAAAATGGGAAATAAGCTCAACCACACCACCACTCTTTGACATGGGGAGGCATGAAGAAGCCCATCCCTCTTTTCAATAAGGAGATGCTGCCAATCAAGTCCTTGTAAATCTTGGCATTTCTATGTCCTATTCTGAAAGTATGTGTGTCAATTTAACCAAAGCAATTTTGACATTTTTCTACCCACTCGACGAGCCAAAGGGGTACCCTTTCAATATTGAGTATCCCGACCCCTCCCATGTTAAAAACCTTCAAAATTTATTAATTCGAAGTTAAATTTGGCATTTTCAAAGAGAGACCATTTTGCCATATTAGAAATAAGCATTTTTGGCGATTTTCCCTTTGACAAATGCATCAGAAAAACCACATATGAATGCACTGCTTTTAGAACTGACTTGCGATTATTAAGTTGACCAGGATCCGTGAACAAAACCGAACTTGTCAATCTTTGTTTGGAGAGGATTAGTCAGGGAAATAAATTTGCAAGCAAGGAGAAGTGAAAAGTAGTACTCCGTAGTTTTCTTCTTTACTCTGTACTAATAAAATGACAAGTTACTCTTAATGGATGTTTCTTTGGAACTTTCTCAATAATGATTTGATGCAGCAGGGCCACTCATTCATGCATCCTTACAGTTCAACATGGACCCCAACAAATCAGAAGGTATGTATATATCACAGAGCTGGCCATGTAATCAAAATTAAATTGCATTAAAGCATCCCATGTTCCACATAAACGATTCTGCCTTTTCCCCACATTATAGTAATCATTCTATGGAGCTGGAAAAAGCCATGCTAACTCAGAAAATTTGTAAACCCAGGAACAATTTATCCTGTGGTTCCTTTTTCTCCATCACACTTAGAACCTTTTCATTCACTTGTTTATTAGTACTACTTAGTTATTAAGGCTTACTTTGATTGTTTAGTAATCTTAATGCAAATACATGAACGCTGGCAGCATGTGGCTCGTGGACTTTAGCTGAGTTTAAGGGGCTTTGGGATTTATTTAGTTCTTGGTTTAGTAAAAGCTCTTTATAATGAACCTGCACACGTGTCGGTTTCAACCTTTTCAAATCAATACGTGGGTAAACTATTTTTTTTTTTCCTTTTTTTTTCCCTTTTCTACGAGGGTATTGCTAATCACCGCTTATTAGGTGGTGGATAATATGCATACAAGGCCAAATAAGTTCGAAATCAATACACATTTCATAGATATCACTATACTTTTGCGGATATCAATACACTTCTTTTGAATATTGATTGATACACCTTGTAGACATTATCATTTATCCACCATGCTTAGCATTTTTCTTCTATCAAAGCACAATACAGTGTCCTTTCAGATGTGTTAAGAGTTACAAACCATCACCACTTTTATAGTTTGTCTAATAGTGATCAATTCACTTAAAATCTGTGATTTTAGTTAATTATCCACTACTTGTCTTGTGTGTTTTTTTTTTTATAATTCAAGATGTCTAGACCTGTTTAAGTGCACCACGACTAATTCATAAGATCCAATATATTCTACCGTCCATTAGCGAGGAGTCCAGTAAAATGACATTTTCAGCATTAACAAATATTCTTAGCTTGTTCTTGGCGGATGTTAATTATCAAAACACATCCTGGACCGTCATTTTCCCTTTATGTTTAGAAGTAAATGGTGTCATGCACTCGATACTCGGATAGTATGTCCAACGAGGATGGTTTGGACATCCACTCGAACGCATATTGGATGAAACTTTGATGAAATACCCTATTTGCAACTTGTAAACATGGTAAATAATAAAAAATAGGCGAAACTCCATTCTGGTCCAATATCATTGGCACGGACAAAGCTTGAATGAATGGATCAACTTTATCTGGAAGTAAACAATGCTAAAGTAGTGGAGAAATTCTGAAGTTCCACCAGATTCAGTTCATTGCTACATTATCAAATACAGAGCTTTACTCTGTGCTATCCACTTCTTTGGAGTTAATTTATACAAAGCTTTGATCGGTCTTTAATTGAAACCCCGCAAGTGAATGCTGGGATTCGTCCCCTAGAATTAGTTAAAGTGTACGTAAGCTCGCTCAGACAACTGAGTTATCAAAATAACTTTAACAAATACAACGTAGAAACACCATCAGAGGGTTTATAATTCAGTTTTGCATGTGGTTTTGGTTTTGGTTTTACACCGACAGTGGATAGAATTTATTCTCCTTTCTATAAGCCAATCTCACAGTAATGATGCACCATTTGCCGGCAAATCAATAACAAGACGACAGGTAAGCTAAACACCCACAACTAGCAAGAGCAATCAATTATAGAGATTTTTGATCCATTAATAAGTGCCAGAAAATGCTGTACATATTTGGATTTTCTTGTCCTCAATAACATGGGTTTTGGAATGGTAAAATCAGTTCAAATAGGCCCACCGTATTAAAGCCAGAAGATACACACAGGCTGTCAAATCCAAGCCCAAACATGGCCACCAACCTTCTCCTTTTGTTTATTTGTATCTCCAGCAACATAAATGCTGGGAAAAATGATGGCTAATTATATGTTTCGATAATTAATATCCGTCAAGGACATTTTCAGCGTGAATAAATATTTTTAGCATGTCTTTAACGGGTATTAATTATCAAAACACCATCATTTTCCCAATGCTGCATCTAGCTAGGCTGTGAACAATGTCTAAAGGGCCAGCCGACTAATCCAGAGTCCGGCAGAGCATTTTCACTTCCTGCAGGCTTTTTAACAATTGGTTTTATTCTTGCATAATTGTTTTCGGGAAGTCAAGAAAATGCATTACTTTCTCTATCTAGCTTTCAATGAAAGAACAAATCTAAATTATGGCTAAAATTATTGTTTTCGAAAATTCTAGTAAATAAACATGTAACATTAGGAAAAACTGTAACCCTAAAGTGAGACGCATAAATCAAGATTCTTTCTATTGAAATATTTTTTTAATAATTGAATATTGATTAGCTTACCACATATCGACTAATTTGTAGATGCTGAAGTTGAGACGATCAAACAAACCTCCATAGGCCTCAAGGAACTTTTGCTGACAATAGAGTTGCAAACGAATCGAACTGTTCGCGAACAACTCGACTCATAAACAAGCAAAGCTTGAGTTTTAGGCTCGTGTATTAAACAAGCCTAGCTTGACACTCTAAAGTTTGGCTAGGCTCGAAAAGGCTGCACTCATTCATTAATGTTCGGCTTGGTTATGTGGAGGCTAGTTTAGTAAATGAACTGAGCTTGGCACGTTTCCTCGAGCTCGAGTTTTAGGCTCGTTGAATAAATGAGCCGAGCTCAAACATTGTAAAACTCAACTTGACTCATTTGCACCCTTGGCTTATAGCGACAGTCAAATATGCAAGTTTGGATAGTAAACTCCTTGCTTTCTTGCTTTCATACTTCCACTAAACTACACTCTTTGGATTTTCACTATTGTGTTTAGGCAATTGAATCTCAATTGTAAATGTTTTCAATGCTATCCGTAGCCAAATTCAGTAAAACCATTCACTAAAATTGAGACCTTGAAAGAAGTATGAGGTGAAATTAATGGAATAAACCGACAAAATGGGTTAGGCATACATCAGGGGCATTTTAGGGATGAGGGAAAAAAATGGAAACATGGGAGTAGGGTTGTCAACGAACTGAGAAGCTCGCAAGCTCGGCTCGTTAGGACTCGTTTACTACAAGCCGAGTTCTAGTCGGTTCGTTCGAGAACTCGACTCGTTCGACAAAAACTCGACTCGTTTAGGATGACTCGTTTTGATTAAAGAAACTCGTTTAATAAAAGACTAAGTTTGGCTCGTTAAGAACTCTGAGTTCCAATTTTTGACTCGTTCTCAAGTTCGATAAAGCTCGGCTCGTTTGCCGCCCTCCATGGGAGCACCATGTGGAAAGAGACCTGAATTTCGGTGATCTTTTCTTTTCAGTGGGCGGGTGCGGAGAGAAAAGAGAATGATTGTGTACCAACCAACTTTGTCAGGTGTCACTTTGTGTTCCGCTTTACACTGTACAATCAGTACGGCTTTTCATGTGGCCAATCTGATCCTCCCACGTTCGATCCAATACCCAACTAAAATTATCCATTTCTTCAATGATATGAAATAATATCAACTCCAGATCCAACCCGAGTACAATGTTTCGATTCAGAGTTCACTTCTCTACTACCCCCAATTAAGCTTCATCTATGGCGGAAAAGGTACGTTAACTGTGATACTAGTTATTTCAATTCTACGCCTATTTGTCTTTAATTATACTTACAATTCGCGTTCTTGGGTGGGTTTCCTTCTCCCCTCTGAAATTTTCTTCACTTCGAAAATTCCAATACAATTTGGGGGCAATCAAAATCATATTGTTTTTCTGGGAATCGCCCAGACAGAGTAATTGGTTTTCTCAGGATTTTTCTAGAATTGCGCTCCATGAGCTGGAATGATGGTTGTTTGTTCTCGATCTTGATCTGAACTTGGGGCCAATCAAAATCACATTTTTTTGATGCCCGGGTAGTGGGTTTTGTATTTGCCGAGCAATAAAAAAGATCACATTTTTTTAAGGCCCGAAATTTTGGTTTTGTAATGGATTTGGAAAGTGAGTGTTTGGGGCTTGAATCTGGGGAAGATAATGAAGTGAGAAGTTCAGAAAGATTGTCGAATTTCGATGGAAGTAAGATTGAAAGTAATGGGTATTGTGGTAGGGAACACAACTATGATCGCTCTTCGACCAGTACGAAATCAGAGGATATTGAGGTTAAGCCTTCTGAAGGGTCGTCACCACCAGCCGCAACTAAAGGGTACGGGCTGAAGAAATGGAGGCGAATTAGGAGGGAATTTAGCAAAGATGGGAGTGGCAATTTAGATCCTAGTAAGATATTGAAGCGGGGTTTGTCCGCATCTATGGTGAATTCGGTTAGACCTCAGGAGTTATCTATTGAGACGAGGCGAAAAAGTGATAGCTCTCTATCATCTGCAAAGGCAGTGGTGAAAAATTTGGGTGTTGGCTCTAGCTTGGAATCTAGGTGGCCAGGGGGACCTAATTTTGCAGCTGGGACAGATTCTGAGAACAGTGAGGATAGGAGTAGCAAATCTTCCACAACTGCTAGTGTTCCTAAGTCTAGGTATGAGATACCTTTGTTGGTGGGTAATGCGCGCGATAAGAACATGATGAATGGTTTTAGTGGGAAGAATGCGGTTGATTCAGTTCAAAGTGGTGAAAAAGGAAAGAATTGGACTGAGGCCAGTAAGAAGCTGAGAGGAGAACGGGTCAAAATCGAGAAGGAAAATTCTCATTCCAGCATGGAATCTGACTTGCGAAGCTCCAACTTTGTCTTTGTGCAGGGCGCCGGTTCTGTGACCAGTAATGGAAGACAAAGTGGGATGTCAACGAATTGCAATGGACAAAATAGTGATGAGGATCAGGGTGGTGAACAATGCTACGATGAGGAACTTCAAACTGGTTACAACAGCAAAGAAATTGCAGGAGAATTACAAGATCTTGCTCAAGAAGATTTACTTCATGGTTCTTGGGAGGTTAATGGAGAAAAGATAGAGAATCATAGTTCGTCGAAGGATATAGATCCCCTAGTCGAGTCTATCGTCACCCTGCAGTCTGCACAGGAGGCACTTGAAAGAGGTTGGCAAAGCTTCCTTCCCTACCAGCTTTAATATATGCTGCTTTTCCATGTCTTGCATGCAGCCATCAGATCAATAGCACTAACATATTCTTTGAAAGTAAATCTTCTCTCCCAACTAACGGGTTTCTTTTCCTCACATTTCTTTGAAACTTACTTGGTATTAGAGTTAATCAGTTGCGAGTATCACATAAGGTTGTCATTTTCATTCTGTGTAATATTATGCTTTGTTTGGTTCATGTTTTGAAAAAAAAATTGAAAAATTGTAGGGGTAATAAGTGGAGAGAGATAGAGAGAGAAATGTTAGAAGTAGGGGGAATCTAGGGAGAATCTAGGGGGAATTTTTTGAAAAATTCTTTTTGAATTTGGAAGAGAACAAGGCATTAAATATGCGAGCATGGAGAGTGTATAGGTTGTCCTGCTGTATACCTGATTACTAAATATACTTCGTCGAATCCTAGGTGAATATGCTTCATCTGTGATCATGACTGTATCCTCTAGAATTGGATAGCTGTAGGTTCTTGTTATGTGTTATTCTGTTAGTGAAACAGTGAACGGATCGTAGTGCTTTAGTTCTTGATTTTTCTTTGTTCTTTAATAAGAGGCATCTGTGTCCTGCTGCAGAAGTTCAGAAATTAAGGAGGATAGGAGAAATTGCAATTTTCGACAGTTTGAACCATGGGAGTAATTTACCTTCAGAATTTGCTTCCCTTGATCCAAAAATCTACGAGACAAGTTCTTCTGACATGTTGCACACTGGGGAGATTACACAAAATTCATCTCATTTCCTGGGGAAACAGGTCAAAAGCTTAAAGCAGAATGTTGGTTACTTGGAAAGCAAAATTGAAGAGGCAAATGCTTTGCTCAAAGTGAAGGACGCCAAGGTTATTGAACTTGAATGTGCCGTAAAGAGTAATGAGTCCCCAAAGGAAGAAAAGAGGAGCACCATAGAGTCGCGACGGAAAGAATATACAGAGATGGAGGCAGAGCTGGAGGATCTCTTCAAGCAAAAAATTGAAGCTGAGGTCGAGTATCTGGCTATTTCAAGAACAATCCCGAAGGTGCGAGTTGCCCCAGCGGATCAAGTTGCAATGCTACAACCTCAGATATTTAATGAGCTTGGGGATGCCAAAAGCAAGTCTGAAAGGCTAAAGAGAGAAGCTGAGACTGATCAGGTTTTGAAGATGCGAAAGAGGGTATGCAAGGTTACTTCTTTCTTTTTCGTACAGTTTATGTTGTTGTTTCTAGTTTTTTTATTGTTTTTGTTGCAGTTGTCACCCCATTATGTAGGGGTTGTACCCACCTAATGTTTTAGAACAAGTAGCCCTTTCTGTGTATTATTCCATCTCTCTAAGTAAGTGTTTGAGTGCTACGTTTTGTTCTCTATTAGAAGATGATAGAGAGACTTGATTCGAGCGCGTTCCTAGTAGTTTGCTCTTTGAATCTTGGAGAAAGAACTGCAGAAAAATGTTTTAGTCGAATGTTTGAAAGTTCGAATGGTGGTTTTCTTTTGGTTCTGTTGTCGATAGATTGATGTAGACTTGCAGTTGTTTTGGTATCCACACCTCCTTCCACCAACAGTTGTCACCCCTTCCCCCTCGTCCACTGCCACCACACCAACAATCGCCATCCCTGTTGTAGGGGGTTCTGCTCTGGTGGTGGGTGGTTGTATGGACGGCGACAGGAGTGTTAAGCGGAGCAAAATTGTTTGGCTATCCGAATCTGAACCATTTCATTTTGCTCGGCACTCATCCGAACAATCTGAAGATATGCGCAATGAACTATTCTAAAGATATTTGGAACTAAAGGATAGGATTGCACGGAATGGTAAAGAGCAAGTTGAATACGAGTCGGGTTTTGGTTCTCTGGTACCTCTGAAATGGAGGACATGTTCATTAACCAATATTGAGACAAACTAGTGTTTGAGGGAGGATAACCAAATTTTATGTGCTGGGTTTCGCTATGGTGGTGGTTACTGGTTATGGGGAGGGGACGGAAGAGGTGGGATTGAAGAAAATTTGTTTCGTTATCGGTGTTCGAACCATCATTCAACATTTGAATAGACCAAGAATATTCGGAACTCAATCAAGATCCGACCAATCTGAAGATGTTCACAACATCCAAATGGAATGGCGAACAAACCTGGAGTTTAATGACGGCTACCTATATACAGACACAAACTTAGATCTACCAAGAAGCAATATATAAATATGAAATATAATTTTTGTCAACCCTATATGACAACAAGTGGTTTGGCTCCCTAGTAAAGACAAATCTTGCATCCACCGCGGGTGGTAATATCATAATTGTAAACGTATTTGCTTGGTAAATTAAGGTCAACATTCTAGTCGGTACGAATTGGATATTTATTTTACAAATTTGGACGCTAACATAAAATCATGCCGTCATTTTGCAGCCATTTTTCTAAACTTCATTTGAATTGTGAATAAAAATATGATGCAAAATGGGAACGATTAAAGGGCAATTTGACGATCAGAATATATAGTTCATTTTGCAAGTCTTGTCCATGCAAAAAATCAAGTTTATTGGACTTCGGTATCCAACTAAATCATATTTGTTACAAGAGAGATAGCGACAATTAACCATTTATTTCTCTCCAAACATATACGGTTAATTCAACACTTCCACCAAGTTTCTACCAATCTCCGATCCACTTGCTATTTTGCATGGATGTCAAACACACTGAGACCTGTTTTGCATTTTATGAGGAACACATGTGAGAATTTCGATTCATAAGATAACAACTTCTTTATTTTAGAATGAAATAAGATGTAGATCGGATTGGAATAGATAAAATCTTCACAGTTACATTTGTTTCTTTATTAAAGGTTTGCAAATACTTTTTATAAAATATTTCTAGACCCTGAGATTTTTACTGAGCAATGAACATTCCTTTTGTCGGACATGGCCAGGAGCTGCAAATTCTAGTCGATACAACCTTTAGTTTGTTGGGTAAATACATTAATGCAACCTAGCTACAAAAATAATGGCATTCATGCCTTTCATTAACCATAAACGACCTTATGCATGGTATAAATATAAGGTACAATATATAATGGCATGTCTGGTGACATTAAATCACAAATGTCCATTGATATTTTAGAGTGCAGGAAAATAAAAGCAAAGCGGGCCTGCTTTTGACAGGATCGAAAAGAGAAATAGTTGAGGTGCTCGTGAGCTAACTCGAACAAATGTGATGGTTGGAAAAAAAAAATTAATGAGGTGGGGAATAGCACTATTTGAAAGTAAAAGCAAATGGCGTGAGAAAAGTAGAAATATTGTATGTAAAGTCAATAATGATAATTTTATGTAAAAGTGTTGCTTTCATTTGGTCACAACAATTCGTCAAGAAAACAGTTGAGCTTTCTTTTTTTCACATCACCATTCACCACTATGTATTATAGTACGTGTCTGTGTCTCTCTCTCTCTCTCTCTCTCTCTCTCTCTCTCTCTCTCTCTCTCTCTCTCTCTCCTTTTTTCTTTCCAACAACTCAAAAGGGTAGGCTTCTCACATCGAGAAGTTAATTTGGGTGTGTTTATACAAGTATAGGGCCATGGGAACCTCTCTAGTCATTGCTTAGATGTGTTTTTTTCTCGTGCATAGTACTCTCATGTTCAAAAAATCATTAAACCCATGAGTGAGCCCGTACACGTTGTGGCGCCCGTCGTCTTATGGGGTCTACTAGCCTCTTTGTGGTACCCATCGTCTTATGGGGTCTGCTAGCCTCTTTGTGGTGCCCGTCCTCTTATGGGTCTGCTAGCCTCTTCAGCTTGTGACGTGAGGCTGACTTTCCCACCTCGAGAAGTTTAGATATATACATGTGTGCATGCGAATTTATAAAGATCATATAAAAAAATTTCTCTTCACCTATTGTCAAAATGTAATTTTCTTGTGCGTCCACCTTATTTTATACTCCCTCCAGTTTCCAATTTGTGATTCCCCCTTTTGGAAATTCAACTATTTTAGAAAAGATCATTATCGCATTGACAGGTTTTCTAGTTTTCAATTTTGCCCTTTAAGCAGTTTCCAATTCTTTTATGTTTTAAATTGCCTCTGCAATTTTGGCTAGTCACATTTTCCAAGGAGAACGTTTCTATACTATTGGCGCCAATTATGCCTTTTTAAAATTGTCCTTTCACATCATTATTTAATAAATATTTAAGATTGAAGAAGAAAGGGCAAAATGGAAAAGTATATAGCTTTTCGGGTGTTAGACTTTTTAAATGGGACACTCATTTTAAAACGTCCAAAAAATAAAAAATAGACCCTCGATCAAATTATAACAGAGGAAGTACAAAACATAAAATATTAGGCTTCAAGCCTTCCGGAGGGAACTGTGGGACTCTGTAGTGCATAGTCTGCGCTATAGAGTCTCCGGTTTGGGCCAGAGGCCGTGACGGCTTTAGGGCGTTTTTCCTTTTTGACTTGGTCATGACTCATGAGTAAAGACGTGAACAGAGGGACTACGGATGAACTGGCCCAGGAAACCTCAAGACAAAACCATTACATTCTCATTTTGATCCAACGAAAGATTTCTTTACTTTAAGAAGACTTTGAGTTAACAGTGGAGGCGCGTTCAATTACTTCTAGACACATAGACCAATGGTTGCTTTAACTTGTAATTCTTTCTGTCCGTATAATAACAACCGGTTGGAACTTCTACTCTTTGTTGTTAATGGAGAAGAATTTGGCTTTTTTTTTTTTTGCTGCAGTCTCGATTTGAACTGCAGAGAGTAGTACTGCGAGCAATAACCGATCGGTCAAAAGAATTATTTTTATGGTTCATATTTGTTTAAAGTTTCTGAATCGTAAGATTTTTTTAACAAATCTGAATCATTGATCACCAAAATGAGTGACCGAGAAATAATGACTTTCGGGCTGGGTTTAGACTACATGGAAGTCCAGTCTATGAAGGAAATCAGCTTGAATAAGCTAATAGTGGTATTAAAATCCTATTTTGATGCTTTTACCTTTTGCTTTTTCCAAATTACTTTGTATTATATTCTATGTTGCGTACAACAAACTCTCTTACCTACTAATCTTCTTGTTATGAGCATTTGTGGGTCTTCTCGGGTCCTTTACGAAGAACGGAGACTTTTATTTTGTAGAGCTCGTTGAAAACTTTAACACAACAAAATTTATATCAATCGGATAACCATCGATTTGATTTCGACACACATTTATCTTGAGATAAAATGAGTTCAGATCTACTCTAATATGTTTAAGTTTTAGGCCAAATGTCTAACGAAATTTTACAGAAACATGATTGATGTGCTGGATTAGCTATACAACCTCTACCCACTTAAAATCAACCCACAAAAACCCATAACAAATTAAACAGTAAGGCCTTGTTCTTCTTAGTTTTTTGGACTTCTTTCTAGTTGGCCTTATTTATTTATTTTTTGCATTTGTTATTTTTACGCTAAATTTTTATAGATTATTGATTCATCTCAACGAGAGAAATCGAAAAAGTAAAAAATTTACATTTATCAAAATATTTTTAAAAATATCCAAGATAAAATTCAAAAAGCCATTTTTTTAACTTTTAAAAGTAAAATATTTGGATAAAAATTTGACATAAAACCAATAAATACAAATATTTTTAAATAAAAAAAAAATTTTAAAAAAAACTCTAAAAAAAGGCTAAGAAGAATAACGCCTAAATCACGGGATAGGATCTAAATTTCTACTATCTTTTGGTCTACCCACCAAAACTTTTCAATTGACCCCACATTTGGGCCACTGTGGAATATGCACTAGTTCTAAGTCTTCACAAGGACAAGTAGCTTTTGAGGGAGCTTCATGTTTGGCTTTTAGCCTTTTGAGTAATAAATTTTGGGGAGAAAAATAGAATCAAGACAAGAGATGATACTTGCAAAGAAAGTTAAGAAGGGTGAGGTCTTGCTGATGGAAGGCTTCTTGACTTTTGACCCATTCTCTTTTTCCTTCTTATATTACCCACTTGGCAATCTCTTTCTTGACCTCCACTCTCAGTTTTGGTGTTGTTTTCTTCCGTCTATGTCTGTACCATAGAGATGGTCTATGCATAATCTCAATCGTTGAATAGTGTTTTCCATAGTTGAATTTTGTTGAAAAACTTTTGTTGGGAAGAGTTTTTCTAAAATTTAGACCATTATTAATTACTGAGATGAACACTCAAGTTGGCAATCTCTATCTTGACCTCCACTACCAGTTTTGGTGCTGTTTTCTTCAATCTATGTTTGTACCATAGAGATGGTCTATGTATAATCTCAATCGTTCAATAGTATTTTTCATAGTTGGATTTTGTTGAAAAACTTTTGTTGGGAAGAGTCTTTCTAAAATTCAGACCATTAATTACTTACTGAGATGAACGCTCAAGATGGGACAACAGAGGCTTAATTCTTGATCCTTGTCTAATTACTCTCACAACTTCAGAAAAATTATGGATCACCAACCAAACTAAATGTACAGGCATAGACTACCAAAGCACAGAGCTTTTCAATAGTCAGCAATCTATCTGACATCCAAAAATCCACATTCAAGCTGAAATGCATACCACAAACAGCAAGAAAGAAACCAGATTAAAAAAAACAGCAAGATAGATAGCTGAGCGAGAAGTAAATTGAACAAAGAAATTCAAATAAAATCCCAAAAGGCCAAATTGTATATGCATCTTCTTTACATTATCAAATCATACCAAAGAAACAATCAAAATCCTTTATGGATATTTTCTTCACAGCAAGCTCTTGTTGGACCATCATATGCTTTCCATGAAGACAAATAAACACATAAGTAACAAGAGTACCCTAATGACCCTATAATTAGCGAAAAAAAGGAACGAACCGAGTTGATTTGTCAAGACTGTGTTTGGATTAAGAATATACGAAGCGATTAATTCACGAAGGCGATGAAAACAATAGAAAAAACAAAGAAATTAAGTCACTTGTAATCCAAACAGTACTCCTAGTTTCCACCACTGCCATCAGTGAGCAGAACATAACTTAATCAGCTGAGATACCAACAAGCAAAAATTTGAGGTACTCACCTCTCACTAATAACAAAAGTTCAACTCCTAGCTATAGAAGCTGCAAAATGACTTGAAATTCAGCTGAATTGATCGCTAACCAGCTGAAGCATGAGAAGAATTAGATGCATAATAGTCATACCCATCTTCTTCATCCTCCATAGCAGGGAGCTTATTCAGATCAATCTCCAGGATTTTTCTTTGACCCGTCTGGCTCGCCTCCCCAGGCGAACCAGCTTGGTTCGGCACACCAGCCTGATCAGCTGAGCCGGTCCAGTGGCACCTCTTGTGACCCCCTAGAGCCTGACCTGTTGAAAAAATCTTGTTACAAATCTTGCATTGGTGATTGCTCTCTCCCACCAGTACCGGCTTCGAGCTGCTGGCACCTTCGTCTTCCTTTTTCACCTCGGCTAGGCTCATTGGGTTTGCTTCCAACTCACCAGTACCCTCACCAGCTGCAATTGAAGACTCATCCATGTTTTGACTAGTAATCCTGACTTTGTTGTGGCTTGACCTATGCCCACCCAATGCTTGGTGCGTTGGGAAACACTTACTACATGTGCTGCATTTGTACTTATCCGGTGGCGCCGCCGCCGCCGCCACTATCTTCACCGTCCGATTCTCATCAACCGGAATCAGATTGCTCTCTCTCACCGATTCCATATCCCTCAACTTCAGCTTCTTCCTCTTCTTCTTAGTATTAGTGCTCTCACAGTATTTGTAACTCACAATCAGCTGCTCTTCACAAGGAATAGTACTATCACTGCCACCTGATTTTTCACCATCCGATTCGTCTACTGATTTTTCCATGTATTCTTTTTTCAGCACATGAGCTTTTCCTTTGCCTAATTTCTCCATTTTTTTCACCTCATGAGTGGGCCCTCTTTCATCCATCCTCAGCTTCTTCACTGGGTGACAACAATCCCTCTCCTCAATCCTCCGCTTCTTCGATTCGATTTCGATCAAAGAATTGCTTTTTTCAGCCTCAAAATCATACCCATCAACCCTGTTCTTATGTGTCAATCCGGACTCCAATGAATCACCACGAGCTAGCCTCATTAAATCTTCCACAGCGTCAAATAACTTCTCCTCTTCCGTTACAAGCCCTTTTCGGCCTCGCTTGGCCTTCACACACCAACTCGGTAACGACTCAGTCAAATCAGTCACCAAGTCTTCATCAGCCATACGTTGGAATTGTTCAGACTTGGGATCGGAAACCGAGGACGATATCGGGCTGTTTTTCGCCTGTGGAGGCGGCTGAATTCCCCTCCATTCCCTCTCCGGGTGGCACCTCATGTGCCCGAACAACGATTTCATCGACGGGAAATCTTTCCCACAAAGGGAGCAAATGGTTTTACCACCGCAGCCGCCACCGCTCGAGCGGCCATTATTAGTACTCCTAGAATTGGTTTTGAGCTCTTTGTCGGCTTGGACGTGAATTCTCATGTGACCCCCCAATGCTTTACCGGAGCTGAACCCTTTGTTGCACACGTTGCAAACCCGAGGCTCGTCGTTTCTCTGGGGACCAATCCGATGATCCTCAACATCGGCTTGGGCCCCACCTTGCTCGAACTTGACCGGATTTATCTTCAGCTTTATCCACAGCTTTCCCTCCCCCGATGACCTGGGTACCGGAGTTTTCTTATCTTGATCCATTGGAGAAGAAACAAGAAACAAAACCCAGCTCAATATCTTCTTCTTCTTCTTCTAAATCGAGATGATCTTGATCAGTCGTCTGTATAGATGGAATGAAGAAGAGGGGGGTTCCTTAGCTCAAAAGAAACTGAACACAGCTCGAAAAACCAGCTAGTCAATTAGCCCTAATGAGATGAAACCGTGTGTTTAGCCCTATGTAACTGCAGTATATGTATATGTATGTGTATAAAAACAGAGTAGTTATGGAATCAAGAAAAAAGGAAAGAGGAGAAGAGCAAAGGAAGCTCAAGGGTAAGGGAAGAGTCATTCTTCTTGTTAACTGCTATGTGGAAATTGACTCTCACGTTCTTCCACCCTTTGCCTCTTATTCCGGTTTTTTAGAATCTCTCTCTCTCTCTCTCTCTCTCTCTCTCTCTCTCTCTCTCTCTCTTCCAAAAGCATACGTCTACGACCCGAGATCTTCTTTCTATTGGGAAAAAGATGGGAAAAGGAAAAGATTTTGCCTGCTCTTTATTTATAGCCCAATTAATCAATTTGACCTGTTGAATAGCTCTTTGCTTGCCTAAAAATCACTAGCGGTAATTGAGTATCAAGATTTGCATCTATATATTTTCCTAAAATAATTACTCCCTCAGTCCCATTTTTATAGTTCATTTTCGTTTTCGTGCCGTTCTTTCAACGCTTATATCTCCCAATTTACAATGTTTTTCATAATTTTGAAAACATTGTATTATAGATTCAATCGAGAACTATCAAATAAGATCCATATTGCATATTTTTGGAGATTTATATTAGAAGATATAAGCGTTGAAAGAACGGTATGAAAAACAAAAATGAACAATAAAAATGGGACGGAGGGAGTATTTGGGTTTTTTGGGTTTTGGTTGGTTATATTAATGAGTATCTATTAGGAAGAAACCTTATGGTATGAAAACTCTTTTAAGTTTTAAATTAGTGTATATCCCTATCATAACAACTTTTTATTCTCTACTTCTTTATCTACTCTCTTTACTATTTTTTTTTATACGGAGGACCAGCTCTACAGGTAAACCACTAAATGAACCTAACTGCACAATTTACCTTTGATGAGCTAGCATGGCCACACCAATATATCACGGCCCCCTACTTACTTCAGAGTACTCATCTTGCGGGGAATTGAACCTCATACCTTGAAGAGTACTCTTGAAGTCTGGGTATCCGTCCGAACCACTTGGGTAACCCTAGGTGTCATCTACTTCTTTATCTGGTTTGTTTGCCTCCATTCTATCGAATCATCAAAATTCTAGTCCATCGGCCAATTAGGTGTTGCTAATCAAACGGTCATGATTTGCTCAAATTAATACATATTCGAGGAGAAAATATTCGGCATTTGGAAGTGATAGTCTATATGTTTTCTTAAATCCTATTCACTTAATGGTAGGTCCCACATATTTACATCGCTTTTAAGTATCTCATGGAACCATTGCCACGGAATAATTTCTCGCATTTAAACGGTGCATTAATGTTCCTTTAACATGCCAACTATTAATTGCCTAATAAAATTCGTAGTTAATTACTCCCACCTCTTCCACATCCACGCGTTTTTCAACTTTGTTTCTCTGTTCAATTCTAGTTTTGGACTTGAATTTACGAACCGAATGAGTAGACAACGAAGTAGTATGTGACAGATATATCCTACAAACATTATGCAATTTGTAAATATATATTCAATACCTGTAAATGGTTATAAATGTCACAAAATTACACGCTATATGATATTGCATTTATTTTTACAATTTGATTCATGTATGTGGTCTGAGCTGGGATTATTATTGCCATTCGTCCAAGTACGAATTCCACGTCATATAAATATCTTCCTAAATACTTGTTGCATGTTATTAAGTGGAGTATTATTAAGTCACCAATTGAACCCTGCAAGATATCTTATTATACAAATACTATAATAAGAAATACTAGCATGAAATCGATCGGTTTAACGTCCTAGTAGCAAGTTAAGGTGTGATAAGCGCAGGCATACAAAGAGGTCCTGGCAATGAATAAGTACGTAATTTTTCAAGTTTCTAAATAATTGGAATATTCTTGTATTATTTTATTTAGAAACTCACACTATTTTCTTATTTCAGTTGACGAAAGAAACCCAAAAAAAAAAAAAAAAGATTGAATAAATTTAAAGAAAAATGTGGTCAAAATGTTTTACTATTCTCTAGATTTCGAAAGTAAAATTTAATCCAACTTGCAAAAGGTTCACTAAAGAAGCAAAGATGGAAAAAGTTCGGGAAAAAATGAAAACTGCTTGTGTAGCTCATCTCAAATTTTGGGCTGAACTGGAAACAATTTCATTTCTAAGGGCAGAGATTATAATATTTGAACTTTGAGGTGGAGTGCATAACAAGGGATCTGGGTGCGGTAAAATGAGGGGTAGTTGAGGAACACACGGAATACTACTAGGGTAGTTATAAAAATATTCAGCAGCCGCCACGGCTACCCTACCCATTAAAAAGCTTTCAAAAGCTTCTCATATAGGAGTAATCTTATTTTTTAATAATCGGATTTCCAAATCATCTTTCGCGTATATCAATTAATTTTGGTATTTTGAAATTAATAAGAGATATGACTTTTAGCCTATCTGATTGTACCTCTTGGCTTTTGAGGGAGAAGTATGGAGTACGAGTCTATAGAGAGACGTCAAACCTCTTTTGGTTATTGATATACTAATTTTCCACTAACTTATTTATAAAAAAAAAATCCCGCTAACTCTCCACCGGTGTATGCAATATTGGCAAAAAAGAGTTAACGGTTGGGCAAAACTCTTTAATGGCCCAAACATTTGGTCTTCATAAAATTCAAATATGCAACATTTTTGAAGATGAACACATTTATTTTATTTTTTATTATACCCACCCAGTCAAACCCTTGGTTACCTTCCCATTGAATTTGTTGGGGAACTTTATGACTCCATTGTGATTGGCTTGTGTGGGGAATACGTAAATGGCATCTATGCCGTTCAAAACAGCGTTCAAAAATTGTTGCATCTTATTGACTAAAATTGGTACTTCCTCCGTCCCTTTTTAAGAGTCAAACTTCGTAATTCTAACTTATTAAAAAGACATCATTATACACATTTCACATTAACTTTTACCTCTACTTTCCATCTTTACCCTCTATTAAAATATCATCATTACATTTTTACTCACTAATTTTTAAAAATAGAATATACTTTTAGGGACAAAATGGAAAATTCACCAACTTTTACTCACTAATTTTACAAAATGGACACTTATTAAGAGATAACCAAAAATGGAATACATGACTTTTAAAAAGGGACGGAGGGAGTAATTAATTTTGACACTCCAGTTTTTGATATCTACACTTCAGTACTTGTCTTTTAGTGTTCAAATTGCACATGATAAGAACACCAAAAACAAATATTAGAGTATTGATATCAAAAAGTAGAGTGGCAAAATCATTGACCTAAAATTAATTCATAAGTTACTCGTTCTACATTGTGATTATACATTTTTTTTGAACGGCGAAAAAGAGATATTATATTAAAAAAGAAATCAAGCTCCAATGATTGACAAGAAGACAATCCGAATAACGCCCAACAAGGCCACTCCCAAAAGGACCCGATGAAACCAAAACTACAGGAAAACACCCCCACACACCCACAAATAAAGACACCAAAAGCACACGAACCCCACCCACCCAAAAACCAAGACACACCCCACCAAGGCCCCACCCAAAAGAAGCAAAGCCACCCCAGATTATGAGGCAAGGAGAAAGCTTCGCAACCCAAATCAACATTCAAAGCTAAGAAAGCGAAAGGAATTAGAAAGCTGCAAGGAAATAGAAAGCAAGGTCTACCCTGCCACTTTGTCAACTTTGTCCAAGTCTTCAGCTACCATATCTACAAGTTTGCTTATGATACATTTAGATACATGGATCTACAAGACTTGCATTAAAGATCAATTTTTGTCACTCTTAACCCTCTTGATGAGGGAAACCTTATTCACTTTTGATGAGGTAAGTTGCGGCGCTTTGATCGATGACGAGAACTATTCATTTTGAGTGAATTGTTTTGCTAAGAGCTCGTGTAGAAATTTAGCTAAATCGAATATTGGTACAAGTACTTCAAAATATCAAATTTTGCTTTATCTTGTTGTACGTGGACCAAAGAATTAGATTTTCTGTTCAATTAGTTACTAATTAATATTGGATTGAGTTGAATTTTTGTACGGTCTCCTAACAAATTAATTCATACAAAATAAATGATTTTGATCATCAAAGCGAAACTCTCAGCCTACCTCACCAAATTTGGGTGAGGTTATGCTCACAAAATGGGAGTGAACAAAACTGATCTCATTTGCAGTGGGAAGTCATCTTTGACCACCAATTTGTTATTCCATTTTCCTTTTTAAAATATAGCACTTAATTTATTCATGAAATTAAATGAGTATTTCCATGTGCCGTCGAACCTTAATTATAATTTCATGAGATGTATAAATGCAGAATCAGGAAGATATCGATGCAAGATTTCCAGACATCCCATGCATGCACCTGATCTTCCTTTCCTTAATAATCCTTATATAAATCGATCGATCTCTACCTTATTCTTATTCTATAATTGTCCGGAATTGTGTTTGAAAGTTATGTTCGTATCATTACTTGGTTTTGTTTATCCTCTAAATAATTAGATCAATCGATTTTTGTATCCATTTCATCGTATATATAGTACGAGTAGTTTTTTTTCCCTAGAAAATTAATTGGTGATGAATAAGTTCACGCCCTTCATTTCCTGCAAGCAAATTACGAATGAAATTCTGGAACTGCGGTTATTAGATAAACGTGTAGCATTTTTTATTTTGAAAAATTAAATAACCTCTTCTCCCTCAACTCAAACCCCAAATCCTCCTTAATTTTGGATTTCATACTAGGACTAGGATCGAGTAGTAGTTTTCATCATCCATTTTGATGACTAGCTAATCATGGGCTCGATTTGGAAATAACCCACAAATTTTCATTATATATATTCTAAAAGATGAAGAGACAGATGGGCGCTTTGAATACCAGTACCAACGTTTCATTAATTTCCAAATTAAGGCAAGAATGACAAAATCATCAAAAGTGTGTGTTAATTGACCCGCGAGGAGTTACTAATCCTAATCGATCGAAAGTACACTAATGACTTTCTCATTACTCATTACGAGTTTTTTCATTAGAAAAGGCCATGATTCCGAAACGTTGCAGTGCACTCCGTGTAGTGCGCCGTGTAATAAACTCTTCTCCAAAAAAGTTTATTTTTAATCTGAACTGTTAGTTGATGAGATCGACGGCTGTGTGCCACCTTACACACGCACTACACAGGGGTGCACTACAACGCTCCCGGATCCGTCCAATGGAGCTTCAACAGGGTATATATTTAAGTGGTGCAATTATTATAGGAAATTGATTTTGGCACTACACTTTGTATTTTGATTATATGAGATTGCAAAATAAAAAGTTGAGTGCCACTGACTAAAACCGGAGTGTCAAAATCACATCCCTTATTATATACTACTTTAACATGCAATACATACCTTTTCTTGTGATTTAATTTTGAACTTTATTTTTCAATTCTTTTACCAATTTTGCCCTATATATATAATACTAATAACAAGGCAATAACGTATGAAGCAGAATCTTTTACGTGTAATGTAAAAAAGGTGTCAATCCGCGGAACAACATGCATCATCACCGACGACGACATCTAATTATTCAAGCCGAAGGGCAGAACTTTGCAATAGAATGATTCCTATTGAGTGATGAAATAAGTCTTTTCTTGGTCCTGCTTTGCCATCTTGATCTGATTGTATTTCGGAAAGTCATCCATGAAAGAGAACATCCCATTTCCGGCAATTCCATAAAGAAAAAAAAAAAAATACTTTTGTAGTTTTGAAAAGTTTGCCGTTTGAATTCCGGATTCCAATTCCCAACTCAAAAAATATTGAATACCCAACCCACCAAATATTGGACACTGTCCAAAAAATGTGAAAAGTTGTCGAGATCAATTGTGACATCACTTATGTAGGGCCGGCTCTGAGCTAAAGCCCGAGGTACCATGTCAATTTACATATTTGCCCATGAATTTTTAAACATTTTGTTCACACATTTGATGGGTATTTTTGGAAAGAGCAAATTTTCGTAGTCATCCATGTAGTTTTACGGTTGTCTCACTTTCGTCCCTCCAGTTTCAAAATGCTCCAATTTCGTCCCTGTAGTTTGTTTTATGTCCCAAATTGGTAAAATCATTAACACTGTTAACGAAACTAACGGAAAAAAAAAAAGTGTTCCAATTTTCAATCTGTTTGAACTGGTGCAAATATCTTATTTTTCTGATCATTTTATCTTAAATGGTCATAATGGATTTTTGGCTCTAAAGCCTTTCAATGAGCAACCTAAGAGAGCCTGAAACTAAATAAGGAGTCTTCGGGTGCTCGTTAAAAGACCTTAGAGCCAAAAATTCATTACGACCATTTAGGATAAAATGATCAAAAAAATAAGATCTTCGCATCGGTTCAAACGGATTGAAAATTGGAACACTTTTTTTTTTCCGTTAGTTTCATTAACAGTGTTAACGATTTTACCAATTTGGAACGTAAAACAAACTACAAGGACAAGATTAGAGCACTTTAAAACTAGATGGACGAAAGTGAGACAACCGTAAAACTACAGGGACGACTACGAAAATTTGCCCTTTTGGAAATGAAAATACATGACAAGGAGACGCCAAATTGGTGCTCTCCCTTTATATATTAGAAGAATAGATGATCACGAAATAGCTAGCTAGTTTCACTATATTCATTTGTTTCACAAAAGAATGAATAAAAACTGATCAAACGGGTAGTTAGTAGTTTAGCATATAGGTCATACGCAAGGGCGGACCGAGTAAGGGGTAGTTTAGCATATAGGTCATACGCAAGGGCGGACCAAGTAAGGGGCACGTGGGGTCACGTGCCCCCACGCCATCCCCTTTTCTTTTTTTAAATTTATAGTTTATTGTTTATGCAAAAATGAGTGTTTTGTTTGGCAAAAATGAGTGGGAGAACGAAAAACCCACATAGAAAATTCGATGGGGAGAACTCGCTCAACGCTTGATTTACTTTGTCGTTGCCGGTCACTCGTCTCTGTGGTCATTGCCCATCACCTCACCGTTTTCCTCACCAATCATCAATTAAATGTGGGGCTACACGACAAAAGTAACATTTTATAGAAAAGTCTTTTAATTTGGGGCTACATAATTTAGGACTTTTTATTCTTTTCTTTTTAAGGTTCGTAATATATATCTTGATTGTTTGGAAAAATTAGGCCTTCATTTCTTTACTTGGTTTTTACCCAATCAATGAAATTTACAATTCAATTTTCTATAATTTGTGCGCTTAATTTCAATTTTTGCTTAATGTTATTAGTATAATATGTCCCCACGTGAGACAAATCCTGAATTCGCCACTGGTCATACGTGTTGTAGACCAATTGAATTATGTTTTCTCCTCTAGAATTTTTTTCGTTCCCCCTCTATTTTAAGAGGTGTGAGTGTTCATAGCATTTCTTTGGATAAGGTGTTCGATGAATCAAGTAGGATAACTCTAATAATAAATCATTTAAATATAAGATTTGCACTTTTTTTAAGAAGTGTTAGAGAAACTTGACCATTGATCTTGTGCATGAGGAGAGCATATGGTAAAATCGAGGCGGCAGCTATTGGTCTTCCTGGGTAAAACGGATTTCGCCCTAACTGCCTATTTATATTCTATCGAGCAAACATCAACCATAAGGGGATCCGTGGCGCAATGGTAGCGCGTCTGACTCCAGATCAGAAGGTTGCGTGTTCGATTCACGTCGGGTTCAATACCCTTTTTCTTTGTTCCTTTTTTCCCTAGTTGGTCTATAGTACTGCAATAAATTGACCCCCTCTACAATCTACCAAAAAATGGGAGACTTTTTTCGAA
>BPLS01000679.1:101248-145387 GCA_019656275.1 Rhododendron kiyosumense
TCAAAGCCGCAACTGACTTGGATAGGTTTCGGACATCCCAAATCCGGCAGGTTTTGTCCTGATTCCCAGTAGCAAAGGTGAGGCCATCAGGGTGCCATGCTGATGCAAATGAGAAATCCAAGTGACCAACCAAAGATGTGACCATCTGCAAAAATATAAAAATTAAAATTATACCAACTTTTCAGGCTTCACCGCTTACTAAAAAATTTCAGAAGAGGGAGAGGGTGAAAGCAATAACGACAAATTACCTTCCCAGTCCCAGAGTCCACCAACATACCCTCGGGGTTATCTCCAACAATTATAAGAAGCTTACCATCAGGACTCAAGGAAGTGTGCTGCAAAAAAAAAATTAAATTCCAAATTCCAAATTACCACTTCAATGTGGCCTTATCACCAGCACTGAAGCAAGATGCAAGCAGCTGCCTAGTAATGCCAGGATTCCCACCCCCACACCAGAAGACAAAATAAAAAGTGATGGTTCTAGTGTCGTTTAAGAGAGACCTTTAGCTGCAAAAAATTAAGCATAAAATCGCTTATTTTTACATCAAATTCTCCTTTTACATTTTCAACTCAGCCCCATAGTGAAGACGCATCTCGGGGAGGAGGGAGACGAAAAGAAGAAACAAATCCATCTTCTTTAGTTTCTCTTTCCCATATCTAAAATTAACCCACCTTATGCAAATAGGCTGTGCCACGATGCAAAACTGTAACCTCAAAGTTCAAATAAGCGGATAATCATTTGACAGAATTTGCAGATGGCAGTTCATATTGTCATAATCCAAACATAAATCACAATGATGAAATGATGGAAAATACTGCCACCAAAAAGATGAGAATTTTTTAACATGTCTAAACTGTACTGAGAGAAAGACAGATGGAGGAGGGAGCAGGAGAGAGGCTTACATTCACTGGCCAAGGAAACCTGAAATGTTTAGAAAGCTGGAATTTTTCCATATCAAAGTCTCTAACTCCACAATCATTGTTGGAAGCTGTGAAATGAACTGCACCACTGTTGGGCAAGAGGGGGGGGAGGGGGAAAGTACCATAAGATTCATCCTCAGTATGTGAATAGATCCTGACACCACCAAGTTCTAGGGCTGCAGATACATCAGGCAAGGCCAGGTTTGGGCCCGGCTTGAACTAGATAATAATGAGACTTGCACATGCCCAACCCCAGCCCGTTAATAATCGGGCTTCATTTAATATTCCCAAGCCCAGCTCTCTTAAAGTGTCCTTTCCCAAGCCCGTCCAACTAGCCCATTCATTTTTCTAAAGTACAGTGTCCAACTATAAGTTAATCATCCCCACTATTATAAATTAGAGTTTACAATCATAATAATTATATTTATTCGAAGACCAAGGACTATATGTATATGTATGCATTAAAAAAACCGGTATTATATACTATATATACAGGTATAGTAGTAGCCTTCTTTTTTCCTTCTTAATTTTTTTTATAGCATAAATATATAATGCACGTCATTGTCATTATATTATCGAGCCGGGCCAAGCTTGCTTTTAAGAGATTCCCAAGCCCATCCCATTAACTAAAGTACTAATCCCTTAAAAAAGGGGGCTGGGTTGGGCGGGCTAGCAGGCAAGTGTGCACCCCTAACACCAACACGAGCGCAAAAGAAAATACCTTGGAGCGGTGTAGATCTCCACTGCATTAGTAATTGCATTATCATCATATGTTGTCCTCGTGCAGAAGGAAACTCCAGGTCTATCTAAATTCTGCGGCAAAAAAGGAGTGATTCGTCAATGCCCATATTCAGACTAACACAAAACTGACTACTTCTAAAAAAGGTATAAAGTACTATAAACAGAATTTTTCCATATCAATATACAAATCCCTACACCATTCTGAAAAAGTTCCCTCTTCTTCGGTAGTTACTTTCATGATACTTCATACAGTTCACAGGTTTTTACACAGAGTACTACTTATCAGGCCTGTGAGAAGGCGAGTTTCAAGTACAAAAAACAAGAGGTAAAGCAGAAAATCAACTTAATTTCATTAGGTTACACATTTTAAAGAGAACACGTATCAGGCTCGTGAGAAGGCAAGAGATTTAATTACAAAAAACTAGAGGTGAATTTGAAAACAATAAATTCTCATACATCAAGTGCAATAACACGGAGACCAAAATTCTGTCTCTGACATCAAAACTGGGAATGCAAGCAACATACCAAGGCTAACTAATTTCTGAACTCTCACACTTTCAGTAAATATCACACAAGTAAACTCAACTAACTTACCTTGCAAATGAGTTCTCCCTGAAATCCCCCGGCAACAAGCAACCTATCTCTTACTGCAAGTGTGCTAACTTGGGTCTGCGTAAATCCTTCCAGTAGACTTCCTGGATGTTTCTATATGGAGCAAAGACTTTGAGTTAATTCGTAGAAAGACCAATATACAGAAATACAAGGATTTTCGTCAAGACACGCACACAACACATAGAGATAGAGATAGAAATGTAAGCAAGCCAAAAAAGAGGGAATCATGAGAATCACCTCACGTGGTGCGACATGACCAGAAACATTGAGAACCTCAGTCTTGTTACAAGTTAATGCAGACCAATGAGTAACAGAAAAATGTGACATAAGGTAAACATCATGCTTTGATGTAGCCCAAACCAAGTTCCTCAACTGCAATGCCAAGCACAAAATTTCTGTCAGTCAACTATGCTAAACAATATTCGCTTCTAGGTAATGCCATAAACTTACAGTATCAGTTAACCCAAGTCCATCACCAACGCGATTTAAGGGCTTGGGTATGTCATATGCAGCACATAATATCAATAAACAAGAATGAAAAAGGTAATGTAAGAACAAGCATTAGTGACATGCATGGGAAACTCTTATCTTAAAAAGTCCAAAACTATGCAACACAATGTTAATGAATTGCAGAAGTATATGGGCTTCTCATTGATCAGCCTCTCTTTCCCTTATGAAACTAAGGTCTTAGCATTCATGGTATAATACGTTGTATCTTTCTCCCAATCGTACTAGCCACTCTCTTCTAGGATTGAAGTACACCGTTCGACTGTAAACCAACATTCGTCCCATATCTCTCACAACTTCTACAAAGCCAGCATATGATTGGTGGTATGCAGCACATACACATCACTTTCCAGGGCATTGCGGATAGCGTTCAACTAGTTTTTACAATTCATGCTTACTCCTCCAAGAAACTCTAATGTCATTCAGCATTTACATCCTGGCTGTCATGGGTTTCAGATTTGGATCACTAAATCAACATAAAGGTTAACCAGAGAAAGTAAGGGTAGATACCTCCCCTAAACACAAGGGATATGGGGGCAGGTATTGGTTTGCACCAAAACCAATTCAGAAAAGTAGACAACCAAAGGTTTGACACATTGCACCTAAAGCTAGTAAGCAATTAGTAATTTCAATACCATTGCAGGTCACACATTCCAAATGTGATGAAAGTTTTGTAACTCTAAAATAGAAGAAGAATAGTTTGAAAATGCAATATGGATCCTTATAGAAGGAGAGAAAAATAAGATGATATTCCATCATTCCATGCACAATACAATCAAATTCTGCAGCTGATACTAATTGAGAAAGAGAATGTCATCCAACCTGGAAATGAAGTATCGTTGATTTCACAGATCTTGAATTACGTCTGAACTCATAATAAACACCCCCTTTCATTGTAACTTTGCATTCCTATTCACAACAGACACATGAGGAGTTAATGAGTTTACATCAGCATGGCAACCAAACATTAAAGCATCTGAGATACTTTGTCATAAAAAATCAACAGCAGCTGAGAAAAATGACCAATGGGCTTACTTTCTCTGACCCCTCACCAGATTGAGGGATGTTCTCATAATTCTTGTACTGTTCTAACCTAGTTTGCCTATACTTCTCCCTTGTGATATTAAGAATCTCCCAAGGAATTCCTTGGATATCTTTGCCTTTCCTAGCTTGAGCAGCAGAAGTGTCTTGCATTTTGTTGTTCTAAACAGTACCAAAAAAGTTAGCCATTCACATATCCCAAGCTTGACTGAAAAGACATCTGAACATTAATCACAAACAGAGCCACCAGTAAAGAGGAAATAACGAAATATTGAACACTAGGAGGTAAAATTTGCAGTTGTCAAGTGTATAACAATGAAAAACTAGAGTTCAAACAATATAAAGTAAAATCACAAACCAAGTAGTCATGTTCATCCACTTCAGAGTCTGAGCCGGCCATCTCTCTGCCACGGAACTCTTCATCCATGTCGTCATCTACATCCTCCATTTCATATTCATCTGCCATGTGTTCAGCATCTTCCGCTTGTTCATAGGACATGGTCTGCGACTAGAATCCTGGACCACATGATTCAAGAAGGAATCAGCGAAAACAACAAGATAAAAATTCAACTCACACTTAGTGCCACTCAGTACCGGACAATACACAATGATGGAAATCTGGAGATCATGAGTTAGCAAACAATAGAAGACTCACTCCAAACAATTTGACGTACATTACAAAACTGGGCTGCTGCACTAATACAGAAGAGAAGGATGTTAAAAGAACTTTCAACATAAACAATTTTCAAACTAAATGATCTAATTCTACATTCAACATCATAAGGATGAACCCAACATCACATCTTGACATTTAGGAGTAGATTTTAGAAGATCTAGGCGTTATGTGCATGTAAATGGAAGGTTTTCCCTTGATCCTCTGTGTTTGTTTGGTCTTAAATAAAATTTAACAAAAAACAAAGGATCGACAGTTAGTCTCCAAGAGTAAAACCAGTTCCAGGGCTCAACATTCATCCAATGCTACCAAGTTCCGGTGCTCAACATTCAGCCAAAGCGATAAAGTCTAACTACAAAAAAAGGGGCATCACAAAAAGTTTGAATGTTTTCGAACTACTGTAGTTCTTGATAAGAAGAAGCCCATCCTAGCTGCAAAACCATTCACCATTCCTTAACCTGGTAGAAAGATAGCTGGTCCTACTTCAACCATTGAACTATAAAAACAAGGTAAAGTCGGCTACAACTGTCATTCGCATTTTCTGATCGCCGCTATGCTCACAGGATAAAGAAGACTGCGTGTCTGGAGATATTGATGGTAAAGACTCATTCTTTCATCCCCACGCGGCCAAGCCTAATTACATACACATGGCGTACCTAGTACGACAAAGCCAACCTTAAACTACCATGTGTTCCCTTACTGGTGACTGGTGAGCATACTGAAGAATTTCCGGGGTTAGTAAGCATGTGTAAACATGGGCTTTAGTCCAATTAGTTTAGCAGAAGCGCTACAGAACCGTTGCATTTAGTGATAAAAACAAATCACAAAATCGAGGCTCGTCGAAACGAAATGTCAAGAAAGATCAAGCGCGGCTCCAAACACGTGCAACAACCAAAAACCTAGATTTTACAAGAGTACAAGAAGGGAAATGCATATTAATTACACACCAAAGAGGAATAACCACGAATCTCATAAGACATAACATAACAATCAATTAACTCCACAACTAAAATCAATTACACTTCGTTCACAGCGTAATTCGACATATTCCAATACAACTCACAACTGAATACTTCCTCCAAAACTAGAAAATTCAAGAAACAAGAGAGAGAGAGAGAGAGAGAGAGAGAGAGAGAGAGAGAGATTCATGCGTAGATGAAAAAGGTCCGGCTTTCGCTAAACATTAAGACGCACAAAAAATAAGCGAGAGAAAACCTAGTATAAAATTAGCGGAATTTCTGACCTGTGTATAAAAGAGCGGATCCAAAAGCTGCGATCGAGCTCGTACGACCTCGATCGATCTGGAATTACTACAAGTACGGGCAATAAATCACTCGTTATTGAAGACGAATGATTTTAGGGTGAGAAGATCGCGATGAATCTCGAAGAGAGAGAGAGAGAAAGAGAGAGGGGAATATATATCTATATTCTTTAATGGTTTTAAATATGTACGACTACCTTTATCCAGCGTCCTGATCAAAGAAACAGATTAAACGAAAGGGACAGGCTTTAGCGCAAAACATACACGTCGGTTGCAACAATACAAGGAGATAACTGCGTTTGTTGGGGTCCCAGTCCCAGCTATTTTCACACCTTTTGTCCTGTTCTTATGTTGTACAGTAATAATAATAATTTAAGTATTTGGATCGGTTAACGCGTGCGATCGCTAAATTTATTGGAACCAATCTCACTTCTCAATTTAAAGTTTGAGCAAAGCTTTGTATGAGTTAACTGTGAAAGGATTTGATAGCGGGTAAGAAGATTCAAACATGAGACAACTACAAAGTCTCGTGCCTTAACCACCATATGGGTTAAGATTTTGAGTGTAAATTCTGTCTGGCTCATTTGAACAAAAGAGGTTTTCTGTCATCTATGTGGGTCTTCTTCGCGAATTTTTTGGATAATTCAAACCGTGTATCTTGTAAGGCCAAAATCAACTTGTTCGGATATCGATAGATATGTCAAAAATTGAGTTTTTAGACTAAAAAAAATGAACGATTGTAGACAGTTTAACTTAAAAAACAGTTGACCGATCCAGGCCATCCATTTTTTCTTCTATAAATCAATTTTTGACATATCTATCCGGACAAGCTATTTTTTTGCGTAGATACATTATTTCACAAGTCTTACAAAATGCACGGTTTGAATTACCCAAAAAAATACGTGAAGAAGACCCACGGGGATGATGGCGGAAAATCCCCTCTGTTCGAATGAGCCAGACAGAATTTAATCTCTAGATTTTTACTCTTTCCTACTCAAGAAATATACGTTCTTTTAGTTATTTAGGGGTAATTGTAGTAGTATTTAAAAAATACATATAAAGCATGTGTTCACCAAAATAGAGACTTTTACTTGAAAGAAAAAGAAAGTGGAGAATGTGAAAACTGAAAACCACTCACCTATTTTGTAACTATCGGGTGGGTATGGTGGGTTTTCACTAAATTAAATGAAATAAATAGACTAAAACTTATATTTTTACGAATTTATAGGCATTATTCTCCTCACATACATTAACTAAAACACTACTCCGTACTTGATTATTGTCTTTAGCCTGCAGTCCATTTATTTTAGCGAAACAATTCCAATCCATTCATTTCACAAGTGTCATGAATTCGCACGGCTTTGATTACTCACCCCAAAATAGGCATTACTCCCCTGTCCCAAAATAATACTCCTTCCGTTCCATATTGAGAGTTCCACGTTCTCTCTCTTACCATTTTTCAAATCAAAAAATCAACTCTTTCGGTGCATTATTTTTCAAATTTTTTCGCACCGTATTAAAGATCTCGATTAGTATTTTAATTTGGTGCGAAAATTTTTTAAAAATTATACATAGAAGTAGTTGATTTGAAAAACAGCACGACTTTTTATGGTGGACTGTCAATTTGGAACGGAGGGAGTAGTAGATCTTTATGAAAAAACGTGCAATTTTCAAAACAAAAAATAAAGTATTTTCGTTCATAATTTTTAAAATTTTTTTGCACCAAACAAAAGAACTAATCTAGATATTTCATTTGGTGTGAAGAAACTCAAATAATCATGTACAAAAATACTTTGTTTATTTATCTAAAAATTACACGTCTTTTCATAAGGATCTATAAAAGTGAGACGGATGGAGTATTTTATAACCGATGTTATAAAAACGACATAATGCACATTGCATTCCAAACACCACTTTTGAATCTGCAACATAAATAAACTGAATGCAGATTGGAGGGAGCCCAATCCTAATTACAAATACTCTTTGTTTGGAGAACCTCCTAAGTGACATTTTTTTTTTTTTACTTTCCCGATTTGCCTTCTTTTCAAAAACTGTTTATCGTCAACAACTCTCGGTTTGTCTATGTTGTATGTAACATCCTCCCACCTTTTGAACTACTTACTTTCCCAATTTGCCTTCTTTTCAAAAACTGTCTATCGTCAACAACTCTCGGTTCGTCTAAGTTGTAACAAACATGTTGTATGTAACATCCTCCCCCTTTTGAACTACTTCAGCGTGATAGTTCATTAGCAACTTCAAAAATGAAAAGCTTCCATTCTCCAGTAAGCAAGGGTTGCCTACAAAGCGGCAAACCATAACTTCTCTTGCACAAAACCCATATGGAACCTCAACCGGACTTTGTTGTTTGGTGGCTCCCCTTTAGAGCCAGAAATTCTAAATGGATTCTACCAAATATGATCAAACACACGACTTTGCACCCCAATCACAGAAGTATACATTTACATACTTTGTGTATACTTATATAACACGAGAATCAAGATAAACCACCTTCGGAAACAAGGAAAATTTACAAAATAACTTCCCAAGTCCAGAATCTTAAACACAGTATCAGCCTAATCTCTACACAAGTCTTTGTGTTAATAAAATACTCAGGTAATCAACAAATCAAAGCAAATACTACAGTAGCTCTTAGCACCATTGAAAAAGGGCAATCCCGGCAGATATGGCCAGTGAAAGGGAAAATCGTGGCCTAGACATTCATTTGGAAGCAGTGATTTCTACAAGGGTAACGAAACAGAACAATGTATGGAGAAAATAACATGATAAGCCTTCAGAAAAATCGCAATAGCAGTAGGAGGAAGCCTGTTGTTAGCGCAACCAAAGGGGATGGAGTATATATGATCTTGGTCCCACTGTCATTAGCTGTTTGTGTTGGCGCAGTTGCAGGGCACATAACACCGACCTTGGAGTTGGGGTCCTGGCACTCGCTGGAAAAGAGGCCAGGTGGGTAATTTCCATTGAGGTTGATGTAGCTGAACAAGGTTGTGGCACAATTATTAGTTAAATCATTAATTTCAGCAGCATAAGGGCAAGCCAATTCTAGAAATGCTGCACAACAGACATTTGCGGGGTACTGCGGTCCTTTGCACTGGCTTGTGATGATAGTGTAGTTCAAATACTCAAAATTTGAAGGGCAAGCTGCAAATCAAGCAACGCCAGATAGTATTAGATCATTCTTTAGAGATGCTAACTTCTCCAACAGATTACAACAGTTGCAACCCAAATCAACCAAGTTCTATCAAGTTTACAGACATATGCAAAAGATCTAGATACGAATTCTTCATATGGTTATGTTGACATGTTAGCAACTTAGCATATACCAAGAGACTTATCATTTGCAAGAGAACATTCACAGCCATGTAATAAAAATCCAATCAATTTATAGGTCGTACTAAACATAGGGGAAAAAAAAAGTTTCAACTGATTGCTCTCCACTTTAAATAACAAACAACTTTTTACCAACGAGCTACAATGGCTTTGGCAAAACATTGTAAGCAAGTTATGGCATATTTCGCAATAGAAAACACAAAAATAGTGGAGTGAAGGAGTGGGTCTTGTTGCTCAAATTGATGGCCGGTATTCTTGGAATTCAATTCCATCTCACTTCGCATCAGTGATTTCATAGTATAAGGTTCATTTAATCTCATGATTCCACACAAAGATGGTATAATAAAGGTCACATGATGTCAATTACAAATCCAGAGTACTACCAATTTTGCACACAAGAACATGTAACAACATATTCCAGTACATACCCGATAAGGTGTTGTGTGGATTTCAGAATAAGATACAGGACATTTTATTTGCAAAAACCTCTAATCACCAAAATTGCATGCAAAAATAGGAAATTTACATACACTCCTGGTAAATTCGTAGCCCAACTACACAACAAAGTCCATAGCGGAAGTGAAAAATGACACCAAACACCAATTCAAGAAGTTGGTGCAAGGAACCAACAAAGAGGGTCACAATGTCATTCTTAACGAGATATGTTTTCTTTATTTCTTTCAGTTTTCTTGAAGGAGTATTTTGGAATCATCGCCAAGAGTTTGGACCAGAAAAAGGCAACACGAAACAAGGAGTCAATTTGCAAGTGGTAGCCCAATGGTTGGCACCATAGGATTCTAACCTCACTAACTACAACTAACGCTACTGACCTTAGTAGCAAAATTCTTCTAAAATAGGTGCGTTCCCAAGATGGGAGCTTGATGGGAGCTCGCTCCGAACTAAGATGGTAGCTTATCAGGCCTTTAAGGCAGTTATACTCCTACTTTAAAGGCCTAAGGGAGTCATGCCATTGTGAAAATCATATCAGTCAAGAACTTTTGCAAATTGAAATATCTAACTTCCAATAATTATAATTACTGTACCAATTAATATAGGGAAGATTCTGAATAACTATCACTTTTCCTTCAATGGTTAATTATTCAAAGATATTTAATATGTGTATTTATATATGTAATCTGTATACCCTCCTTAGGCGCCCCCAACCTTAGTAGCTTCTAGGTGCCTCCGTTCCCTGCACCCGCTCCCACTTCGTGCTACTAAGCTACTGACTTTCGCCGAGGGGGAAAAAAACCAAGGAGTCAATTTACCCTATCCGAAAACAAAACTAAGTACCTATGCATACAGCAGCAGGAGCAAAACAGGTTATCTTTGACCATACAACTAAATAACTAACTATTGATCAACGGCAAAATAGAAGTCAGGATTAAGATTTAAGTCAAAGAATTATATGGTCATGTACATATCAACCCTTTAATCGATGACAATGTAAACGAAAAGGAAAATTACGTGTCTTGGCCTGAAGGAGGCTCCGACCGATTGAAGCTCCATCCCCAAATACATCATCTGCATTATAAACCCACATACCAGTAAACACAGACATTATAAAATATAAATCACAAAATACTGCTAGTAAGAACAATTACTGAGTGCTATGAATAATGCGATTGAAGATATCAGTATCTGAATATACACACCTGAAATGGAAGTGGAAGCAGAAGCAGAAGCAGAGAGGCAGATCGAAAGGAAGAAGAGAAGTAGGAGGAGACTAGTTCGATAACTAGAAAAGCAAAACCTATTGTTGTGCTCCATTTTTGAGCTGGGTAGAAAACAAAACGGAGAAAAGGAGCACAGATCTCTTCCTCCTCCCCAGAAAATATAATTAACGATACAGCTTTTCTGTGAGCTGGATTTTTAGAAAAGTACATATAATCTTGCATCTACTCCTATAAATCAATCAGTGAGAGAGAGAGAGAGAGAGAGAGAGAGAGAGTATTAAAAATATAACGCGGAAACAGGTTTCCTCACCTAGAGCGGTAGAGCCAGCTATTTGATTTGATTTATGGTTTCTGCCAATTTTTTTTTTTGAAACTCCAAAATTAATGACAGGATATACTTTCATTGATAATCAAAACTCATAAGATTTATGAGTAATTTTGTTTTTTCGTCAAACCATGAGGGTGTTAGCATTAATATTTAGTAGAGTTAAATTATTATGGCAGACCGAAGTCATTTTTATCGGCAAACCTCATATACTGACACTTAAGTGCTCACTCACGACCGCTTAAACAATATCTAAGTATGTACGAATCAAAATTACAAAATTCAAGTAGTGGATAAAATAAATATGAAAATGTAAAATAGGAGTATATTGTTTCAAAGCTGCTATTTGTTTTATTTATTGAATTCTAAAAGGGAATAAATATGAAAATGCAAAATAGTAGTAGTAATTTCGTTTCAAAGTTGCTACTTGTTTTATTTATTGAATTCTAAAAGGGAAATAATTTTAACACACCCCTTTTATCTATTGGCACTCCCTTTTTTATCCTTATTCACGTGCAAGTACCAAATGGCCATTCACATAGAAAAGTGACTCAAGATGTTAGGGTGCCTAATTTAGTAATTTCACATGAATAAAAAGAAAAAATGAGTACCAATGGCTAAAAGGGGATTTGAAAATCATTCCCCTTATAAAAATCGATACCATGAAAAGGCCAAGAAAATTATGAATTATACTACTTTGAAGGTAATAAACTTTTTCATGGTAATTATACCCATCGGCCAAACTCCTTGATTGGTCGTTCTCTTCTTCTTCCTCTTCTTTAATTAGGAGTACACTATAGTTTTTATAGTAGTACTCCATAATTACCAGAGGAAGGCTGGAGTTTTTTTTTTTTTTTTTATCCGCAGAAGGCTGGAGTTTATTGCGACTAATTTTGTTTCGTGGACTAATAAATTGATGTTAATCGTAACAATTTCTCTAACAGGAGACGTACGGCAGGTTCCCTAATCAACAGGAAGACAGTTTTAAATTAATTAAGCAAATTAAGACTGATAAAAGGCTGCTTTTTGACTGGTTGTACCCTAGCTCTTTTTATCAAAATAAATAAAAAATAAAAATTCATGCTATATTTTCTCATCTTTCAACGGAGATTCTTTCAAAAATGAGAGTTGGTTGAATGAAACTCCAATTCCATCGGAATGCTGAGATCAAAAAGACCACACATAATCGTCCACTTATTCCTATTATAAGGCGGACGAGTTTCACCGTTTGTTCAAAGTATAAACTATGAACTTGGTAGGTTAATAAGTCATTAAAAGCTTCTGACGCATAGACAATGTATTCTCTCGTGCAACGATAACTCATTTGACCTTTCACGTAATTGAAAAACAAACACTATCAAAATTTTAATTGATGTTTCGAATATAGTAATTCATAAAGAGAAACACGGCCTCTTTAAACTTTTCTTTTTCTCCTTTTGTCCATTTGCATACAACTTGCCCTAGAATAGCTCCTGTAACGTTTTCATGTGGGAAAGCAGTACCAGTAGTGTCCATTTGCATACAACTTGCCCTAGAATAGCTCCTGTAACGTTTTCATGTGGGAAAGCAGTACCAGTAGATGCAAGGCATGGTCCCGCTTCAAGAAGATAAACATTAATGTCAATTTCGTACATTATTGTTAGCACATGCCCAGACCGGAAAGCCGTGTAATGCTAGAGTTTTGCACAAGTAGTAATGTAATTAGTTCACCTTTTTTGATAACCGAATGTCCGGACCATCTTGCGTGCCCCTCAACTAATTCTGAGGTCCTAAAATTAATGACCGGACCAACCCTTCTGTGAAATGTAAGTAGTTCACCTTACATTGGTCCATTAAGAAAAACATTCATATGCTCTACAATAGCAAAATATCCGCAAGTCCATACAAGATTTACAGTCACCGGTAACGATGGGGAACATGCCGCATAGTGAAACTTTGCATTAACAGGGAAAGGAGATAACTAATATGCCGCATGGTAAAACTTTGCATTAAGCTTTTTTCATTTTCTCTACAATGTCTCAAATCTGAGTAGCAGAAGAACCCATGAAAACTATAGCTGTAGGTCCTTTCAAGCACTCACCGTAAGGCGTAAACAGGGAGGAATAATGAAAATTACAGAGGGATCAAAATAAAAAGGGTTCCCTGCAGTTTTTCCAAGTATTTACTAGTACTACTCCACGTTTTTCAGGAAAGCATTGCTCCATGTATTGTACTCGCGTATTACCAATCAACACGTGTAGCTATCTTCCTATTCCAATCATCTTCGAGAATTCAACAGAATAGCCTCCGTTGCTGCAATAACAAACCTCAACATTATCACGGCTGTTTTTATTTTTGAAAGTAAAGGATTATATTAACAAAAGGCATTTAAGGGAATGCCACCCGTATACAAAAGAAGCCACTATACAAAAAGACCCTATACACTCTCCTACGAGAGGAGAAGCTCAACATTATCACGGCTTTTCCACAATTACTAGAGCCAGTGGAGTGTCAATGCATTCAAAACATTCTATGAGTGTGTGTGTGTGTGTGTGTGTGTGTGTGTGTCTGTGAGAGAGAGAGAGAGTCTCCGAAGCATGTCTAAACCACATCTTCTCCATGGTATAACTATCTGAAGTAGCTTTTAGTTTCACTTGTATCTTAACGTTGTCAAGGCTTTTCCAGGACAACTAGTTTGTTCGTGGAATTATATCAATCAGATGTAGACAATTCAAGCACATCTTAATTCGCAACAAATTGGGTTAAGTTATGAGTGAATGAATCCAACAGCTTAACACGTTCATCCAATATCAAGCCTCTAAGGCTCTAACATGAATAAAGACCATTCTTAGGGGTTAAACTCTTCTAGGCTTAAATAGAACCACAAAGGTTGCTCTATATATGAAAATCAAAATATGCATATAAAAATAGCGATATTCTACAGAACGTCTACTTGACCTCAAGCCAAAACTACTAATGAATACACTAGCATATATCATGGACAATATAACAACACTACTGCTACGCAACTTACATGGCATTTTGACTGCTGCAAATTTTCCAACAACTGAGCAATCTCAAGTTGCTTCACTACCGTAGCATGCAATACCTGAGACAAACAATTTCACAAGTTAAGAATAACTAAGCTCCAACATTACCAACATGTCAACCAGATAGGACAAAGACGTACCCTCTTCGTTTTGTCAAGGTCGATCTCAACGCACTTGATCCGATCCAACGATTGGTGAAGCATTTGCTCCTTCTCCAAAGGAATTTCAGCAGGCTTGTTGTTCAGTTCTTCAAATAATTCTTCTAGTTTTTGGAGGCGCTGTACACATGGAAGGATCCGGCTTTCTTCGCTGACAGCTTCAGCATTCGGTGGACAGCGCTCTGTTGGGCCTTCCATCACATTAGATGGATAAATATTGTTCTGCCTTCTCCAAGGTTCCAAAGGTAGGCTACGAATAAATGCCAGCATCTTGGCCATGAATGACATTAGTGCTCTTGGCACAAAACGGAAGCTAATTTTTTCGACATTTTCCAGGATCGTGTCATACCAATGGACCACTAGAGTACCTGGAATCGGAATGGCCAATCCATGTCGGAATGAAAACCAATGTTGGGAGGTCAATATCAGAATGACTATCAGTATGATTAAAAGAAATACTCGAACAAAAGCACAATAAAATCGAGCCTTTCAACTTCTACCCTGGTTCATATTACAACAGCTAGGAAAAAGAAGTCAATTAGGATAAAAAAGGGATAGATATGACGCAAAAAAATATGGTTGAGATATACCTTGTGAATTGAGTGTTGCCTCACTAGACGAATTTCCCCTATCATTGAATCTAAGTGATTGATCAGAACAATGTCCCATTCCTTGGTCAATGTCACTAGCTTTATCAATCTCACTAAAATCTTCACTGCAGCTGTAGTAGGCTGTAGGATCTGATGCCCTGCCCTGGAGAAATCAAATTCATGTCATAAGAATGTGCATGGGAATGTCCAAGCACACACAGAGGGAGACAAATGTGTAATAGGAGTAAGTCATATTTCCTCATGATTCAACATGGTTTCCTTTCATCTGCCACATTAGAATTCAGAAAATCATAAAGTTGTGAACCAAAAGGTTCCTTAACTCACTTCTTCATGTACTGGTGCCAGACGCGGAAATCTAGAGCTACTTTGTCTGGTTGGAGAGCATGAATCGTCGACATCTGACCCTGATTCCGCTGTTGAGGTATCACTACTTCTCCCCTGGTACATGGTAGATCCAATGAGAAAAGAGAACATTGTATGGAAACATTATGAACACCAGTATATCAAAACAGAAACTTGCCTTCAATGGCCGCAGTTGAATATAAGGGTTAGTTTTCTGTTGGTCAGTAGACACTCTGGTGATTTGCCTCACAAATGTGCCTTCTGCATTATGTACAATCTACACATGGAACAAAGAATTTCTGCTCAGAATCGCCTTCATCAATATTCACAAATCACAATATAATGCAATACGGTCTAACATACAAAAATAAACATTACAATGAGGGTTTGTCTAGAACCAAAAGATTCAAAAAACCAAACAACAGTAAAGCCCCAGAAGGGTACCTTCATTATCGCAGGATCATTCCATGGGCCCATGTTAGACCGAAGGCACCCTCCCTCAGCGGAACATGTGCATGAGCCACCCAAGAAGTCAGGCAACTGACTGAAAGAGGTCAAAAAGAAATGCCAATGAGCCAGATGGTCAAGTCAATGAAATAAAATGAGGCCTAATCAGGAGAAAAACAAACCTTGAGTCAACGGCTTCAAGTAGTTTGGATAAGGATTTAGGATCCAGAACCTTAAAATTCAGAAAATGACTTTGTAGTCAGCTAACAATGGTCCAGATGAAGAAAACAGGTGTGGATATTTATATAAATGCCCTTTACCTGTATCTTGGCAATTGTCTTTGGATCAAGGAATTTCTGTGCAGCAGGCCAAAGCATCTTCTTGAAGCCAGGACCAGCATTGACTACGAACATTCGATGTAGTGTCTAAATATAAATGAAGAGGACAAAATGAATAGATATGAACAAATTAATACAATGGTGTCAAACAAGAGGCTATAGCCCTTGAATGCAAGAGCTACAAAAACCAAATTCCATAAGCAAAACAACGCATAGGAAATTGAAGGTGAAGACACACATTAAATAGAAAATTATCACTGAAAAGTGAAAAATAAGATACCTCAGGGTAGTAACTGTTATCAATTTTTGACATGGCTGCCAGGAGACTTGCAGCTGTCTTTGTGAAATTCTTAATGCCCTGCACATCAAATTGCAATGTTATATATGGAATTGTTGACCACCAACCCACCTAAAAGCCTAAGCTGTTAGAGAAAGGACAACTTTATCGTTGATATCCTTAAGACCTTACTTTCCAGAATTCTGCGCACATGCAATAGCAGACACCTGGGTATATAAATTTCAATAATCCATTCATAAACAACAGAATCCAGCAATGATGTAATACACCACACTACAACTGATTTTTGTTGACAAACCACGACAACTGAAAGCCAGAACTCATTATCACTATTGAGAGACGTGGCATATGGGCTACAAAAACCATAACAATCGAAGGATTCAGGATACTCAAATTTCTTTCTTTTAACTATATATTTACTTGGTTAGTCTAAAACTCTTAATTTATCTGAGCACCACTAAAAAATTAATGCCAGAAAATTAATTGAACTTTTTTTTTTTTTGCAGCCTACTCAACATAGACAATTTACGAATCATATCATTTCAGTAGTTTAAGTTTCTAAAATCGAAGGCAGAAAAGCAACGAATCGCAATATTAATATTCTTGTAATTAATAGGTAACTTAAATGCTTTACATGTCAAGTTGCTTACAGAGGCATCTACATTTTGCATTAGATTTTAACAGACAGAACTTTATGTTCTCAAAATGCGTATTAGTTCAAACCACGTAAAAAATCTGTACATAAAGACGAATTCAACAAAACAGAATTAACGCAAAAAACGCTTCAAAAGCTGAAAGATAACATATACTTTCCAGTTTCAACTGCTCTATAAAACCCAAAAAAACACATTTCAACACAAGGAAGACACTTGCTTTTGTAGTAATATATCATGGTCGTCCAGGCAAAAGAACCTCCAGTAATAGCTCAACTTACCAGGCCTTGCACATCCAAAATTGTTGTTGTTGAATAGATGCATCTCTTTGCTGCAATCGAACATGCAGGAAATTTCTCATGCAGAGCCCTCTCAAATTCTTGTACATGATATTTTAGGTACCGGTCTATCGTGGTGATGCGCATGAGCTTGCCTGGGTGAGCTTTCCCAAGCCTCTCAATGTAAACAGGCCTTCCTTCCCTATCAACTCCATGGTAACCTTGAGGGTAGTATTGCAAAACTTCCTCCAGCTCTTCGAATTCAAAGTCCTGAGTATTCATGTGTTAATTGCAATACGAATTCATGTGTTCATTGCATCGTAGACTTATCATGTGAGTCCCAATGACATCTAAGCTTTCAAGTGGCAAATATCTTCTTTTGAGATTATGGAGTTCATGCGTTATAGTACAGTTCATACCTCCAGTATGGTGTCTGTTCCATACTCCCTCCTCCAATTAAGCATTTCTTCCCACATGTGGATTGTCTTTTCAATGTTAAACTCCCTAGCTTTCAAGAATCTACATAACATACATGCATAAGTTAACTTTAGACAAGTGATTAACAGGAAGAAAGCACAAGACATAAGGTAACCTAGCTGAAATCCACATATAACCGACAAGTCGACCACATCGGGAAGGTGAGCTCTCAAATAGAATAAACACCAAACTACAAGGGTGCCATTCACAGTACCATGGGGCGTACGAGCCACACCCCGTAGGGAGTCTAGGGACGATATCCTCTTCATAAAGAATGAGCATCAGATATAAGGTTATATGGTAGCAGTTATAAAATTAAAACCATTTGCTGCTTCACTTCTAATACGATCATAACAATGCAAACGCTGAAACTATATTATATTGCAGAGTACAAGCAGCAGTTTTTTTCAATTTACATGAGTCTGCCGAAACCCTAGTCAATTGTTTGACTAAATGAGCAAAAACAAGCCAACACAGCTAGTCAAACCAGCAAAAATTTCTTGTCAATTGTAATCAATTTGACTGTGCTTCTGTTTTCTAAAAAACAAAACCTTATCAAATCATTCCATGCACAACAGTTTCTGTCAGTTTTAGATGGGTCAGCCAAATGCCATTCAAGTGACAGAGAAATTTTTCTGATGAAATACAGATTTTTTTTTCTTTTTTTTTCTGCATAGTTGTAAAGCTATTATGTGTCAAAAGAATCAACTGACCTCAACAAGGTATGATAGTCATCATGTTTAGGGGGCAACATATCCCTGTCATGGAGTTTTTGACGTAAATCCAGGACAGCACTTTCCTCTTTCGCATCCCGTATGTCCTCTATGGAAATTGAAGGAACCCTGTAGTCAATTTTTCTTTTTCCTCTTTTCTTGAGCGAATGGGTGAACTTATTGGAGGCATTTAACGCTTTCTTTTTAAGCGCCCCAATCTTAGATCGTCGTCTCTCGTCTTCAGAGTTCTCAAAATCAGATCTTCTTTCTCTTAAGTCATCATGAGCCCCTAATCCCTCTAGACCTACAATATGACAAATAAAACTAACCAGTTACTCACACTTTTATCTCACTCAAGGAACAATAGAATCTAGTGATTGTATTATGGCTCTGAAAGTCAAAGGAGCTAACACTGGATTCTGTTTTTGTAATACTGGGAAATGCACATACCTGACATTTTTGTCAGGTTCAACAAGAGGAGTCTATGCCCTTAGCTTCAGAAGACGGAGAGATTCTCCCAGTATACTCATCAAGCATTAATGTTCATCTGCACGATGAAACAATTGGAAGAGTGACTAAAAATCCATATATAAACCATGTGTAACGCTGCATAAGGTCTAAACCAAACCAACTTGAAGGAAAATGAGGTGAGAAAAATACATCTTTATGGCTGTTAACTAACTAAGAATGTCCTCATTTTTCACTGAAATCTCCATGGTAAATAGAGATTAAAGACTTCCCTATAGAAGTACAAGGAGTAATGGACAAAAAATAACTCTCTTTCCCTTGCATTTTACCAAAAAATCGCAGAGAAAACTCAAACTTCCCCAACCAAGATTTTACAAGTACTTCTCTTCAGTTCAACTTATCTTTCATAACTCTCACACAACCAGAAGGTACCTCTACATCCACAGACAGTAACTCCAATTCGCAAAATCTCGAAAACCAGCAGATCTGAAGCTGCTGGTTGCAACAAATAGCACGCAAAACCTCGAAAACTCTTCTGTTAAATTGATTAAAAAAACGCGAGCCAAAAAACATGGTATTGTTTTGATTATATTCATTCTAACTTTCATTAAGTTCACACCATATAGCTCTGTTATCAGATCAATTCAGCTAAAGGTAAAGATCTGTAGCCCTTGAAACATTGAACCCTTAGTCACATAATCATCCAGTAAACCCTCCGCTCCCGCTCACAAATTTCTATACTTTGGAATGATTTTGAATGACTTTCACGCTCGCGTGCACACGTATTATGTGACTAAGGTTTTACCTAGCCGCAGATACCTGGAACTCATGATAACTCAGACAGCTCTGCAACTAGTTCCCCAAGCAACTCTTCATTTTTACACAACAGAAGCTTCAATCATACAAAAAGCATTCAATTTCAACAATGCCAGTTATCAATCCCTCAGATCTCCCTTTTATTTTTCAATCCAAAAAGAACTCCACAATCGAAATCTAAGCACACACACGCCATCTCCCATATACACACCGACGACAACCCCAATATAAGGATTATTAAATTCAACTCAGATGAATAAGGAGACAAAAAACAAACCGTATGGAAACCCTAGGAAGAGGCAGCTGGATCGTCAGAGCTATAAGATTCGATTCGATTAACCAGCCGGCTGGCAAGTGGCAACACGAAACGGATCACGTAACCTAAACACAATCAAGCAAGATCGAATTCCTCCGAGAAAACAACGACAATTTTCTCGAGAAAATTGTCGGTAAAGCTGAGAGAATTGTGGAATATATCATATATGAAGATCTGGCGTTTCTCTCTCTAAATCTTTTGTTGTTTCTAGTATTTTTACTCTCTCTCTCTCTCTATATATCACTCCAACAAAAGAATGCAAGGTTCCAGCGCTCCTTTTCTTCTTTTCTTTTCTTTGGTTATTTGTGACCGCTGTTCCCTATATTTTGTGTTACGTGTCAACTTGCTCTTTTATTTGTTTTTAATAATAAATACATACAGCTCGTGAAAGGAAAAGCACAAACGTTTCACCACTGGACCTGATACCCCCCATAAAAGTAACGGCCTGACAATATTTTACTACTGCGGAGTACCACTTTTTACTCTGTTTCAGAGAATCTCGTTTTCCTCTTTAATTAAAACAAAAAAGGTGCAGTGAAACTGTACAAAGTGAGGTTTCTTGTGCGTTAACTGTAAAAAAGTGAGGTTTCTTGTGCAACCTGTTTGGTCAAAGTTTTGGACCGTCAAGTTTTGGACTATTTATGGGTACACAATAATGATCGAAATCGTTCATTTTTGTAGAGCTTATTAAGAATATTGACGACGCCATAAATCACGTCGATCGAATTTCGTTTGATATAATACCGAAATGTTTTTAAGTTTGTAAGAAAAATGTGTGCAACACTGAATTGTAACCTATTTCACACAATTATTTCTCTATCATATTAAACGATATCCGATCAACTTGATTTTTGGCATTATCAATGTTCTTGACGAATTTTAAAAAATAAACGATTTCAATCATTATTATGAGCCCGAAAAGGGCTCATGAATGATCCAAAATTAGACCAAACTAGTTGGAAAGAAACTTGACCGGACCCTTGCCAAAAAATGGTTGGGAGATTAGGTCATAAATGAATCAAGTCAAGTCGAATTTTGAATTATTCAATTTGCTTGAAAGGAGCATTTGAGAAATTGAGATTGGTTGGAGTAATAATTTATACTCTATATAAACCATCGAGCCCTGATATATGAGCCAAACTTATCTACACAGGTTGAATTATAATTAGTTTGAGCTCAGCTCATCTAAGTAAATAAGCTTGAAAAATTTGTTCAACCTCGACTCATTTTCTAAATGAGAGCCAAGTAAAATTCTTAATGAGCTGAGCTGAGCTGAGCCGAGCCCTTGATGAAAATTGAGCCTAAAGCTTCTCGCAAACGATTCCTTTTGTAGCTAGTTATGATTATTGTGTTTGGAGTACTCATTTGATATGTGTGAATTTCACATATATCGTATATGACTCACTTCAATTAGACGTAAGCATATATGTATGTATTCGGTTTTATACATAGACGTATGTGCCTATGTAATACTGCTCCGAATCAAAAATTTCCGAATAGATATGGTGGTTCATTGCCAAGACCCATAAAGGTGTTGTGCAGTACTGTTCAAGCCATCCGTTCGGTAATCCAACGGTCTAGACTTTACCTCGGCAATGAATGATCCGAATGCTCGGATGGTGAAAATAAAATTTGAACCGTTGAATTGCTGAACGGACAGCCGAAATGTGCATAACACCGTGGTACCCCATCCCCCGGTTTGCTAAGAATGGCTAATTTTTTGAAAGTTATAGACTAACTTCCAAAGATGACTAATCAACTCTGTCAGTATCTATTTTTACTCTTTTACATTGCATAGGTCCACGTATTGATCATGGTTGCTTAATTACAAGCTAAATTTAATGTTGTTAAACTTAATCATCCTCGTACCCTTTGACCCAATGGATTGAAGTGACATCAAATGGACGTGCGTGGAAGAAGTCGGGCCAAAGGGAGGCGGTTAAAGAAAAAATATTTTTTCAATTTTTCCATCTATTTAAAGGCTTAAATTTGTGGTCCGAATATTTATTTAGGGACTGATGAAGTATTAGTGTGAAAGTTAATTGAATGCGCTGTGGGATTTTAAGATTATGCCCATCCTGGTGTGATTTGACTATGACAAATTAATAAGACCAATTTACGTTTCATACTTTACCCTTAGGAGATCCTTGGAGAGATGTCAATTGATGATTATTGTGGTGCAAAACTCAAGAATAAACAATATTTTTTTGGGGTAATTTGAAAACTTCTTACATTACTCATTACACGTATCATGTAAAGTCTACCAAGTAATTGTAATCAGTACCACGCCACTAAAACACCACATGACATCGAATTATGTTCATCTTTTTTTTAACGAGAGCTGAAATTTATTACTTATTTTAAGTAACAATTAATTTCATCGCGGCAAAACATTATTCATTTTGTTTCCCTATTAATGTAATGTTTCTAACTTATCGATATCCACTGGAGCTGATTTTTTACAAGGCTCCATAAAATAATATTCAAAAATTTATGGGTATTTTTCTAAATTTTTTCGGGACTCGAAATGGGGCCAAACGCGTTTATCTCTGCATGTTTCTCTGCAAATTGTCCCTGCTGATAGCAGGACTCAATTTATAATACTTCTAGCAGTAGTACTAGTGAGCATTAAGAAAATGTTAATTGCAGTTGAGTATTAAAGAAGGGATGTTTTCTTAGCTTTTAATTAAATTGAGTTTTGCCACTTGGAGGAGTACTGATGCTATCGTGACTTTAAAAAAATCATCAGAGCATCACTCATGCATGTTTCCATTCGTGTGGCCAAACCAATGGGGTACTGTTTGCGATAGGTATAGAAATGTGTTTTAGATATATAGTTCAAGATTATGCTTTACTTCACAGATTCCATATTCTACAATAAGTGAATAAATATGTTTTCTGTAAACTGGAATATTGTAATTAAGCTGCAACAACAGATAATAGTATCGGCTGCAATTAAAAAACTACTAATATCCAGCTTTCAAGTTATCGAAAATTCGGTTCAAAGAAATTCATTTAAACTTAATCCGAAAAGTAGTACGAACTCAATTTTTCTAGAGTCAGAGTTTAAAAAGTCTTTTACGTTTACTATAATTCATAATATTTCTACGTGATAAGTTGATAAATAACGATATTTATGCAAACACACACAAACACAAAAACAAAGAATATCTAATATCTGAGATCCTTTAATCGGATCGTTAATTAGCATGGACTTTGGGATTTAACTTATTCAAGTGGGCAAAGAAAAATTGGAGAAGAGACCAGAGCTATCCACATATAGAAGAAACCTACTTTGGGTGGTGTTAAGTGGGATGAGTCAACAAGCAAGTATAAAAAGAGGTGGAAAAAGCTAACCCGTTGAATATTAAAAGTACTGGTAGAGATATGGAGATACCCATTACGTAAAAAAAGCAAATCAAAGAATGGCCATGTATTGTGGACTGGGCAACTTCTAGAAAAAGCCTGTCACCCACATCTAACTTATCAACAAGGATCCCATCCGTTCAGCTAACAAGCAAATCAAAGTATGACCATGTATTGTTCGGTTTGGAATTTTGGATTTTGAATTTGGAATGAGAGAAATAGAAAGAAAAATTAGAGTAATAATTAGGGAGAAAAGTTTTTGAAGACCGTGCGCAAAGAGAAGGTTTGAGTCTAGAGACCCAAACCGAACATAGCCGAAGACGTCACCTGTTTATTTAAACCCAAAGTATAGTTATTCCTTTTTATTTTTACAAAACGGAGAAGGTTAAAATGAAGAAGATTATATTAATAATTGCCCAGTGACATGTACGTAATAGAGTTCATTACAAATATCTTGGACAAGATTTATACAAACATCTAGAAAGATTATATTTGTGGCCGCTAGGGTTGGGGGTTGGGGGGGAGGGGGTTGTTGGAAGTTATTCATATTTTGATTACAATCTTGACCTAAATGGTAATACAAAGCATCTTCTAGGACCTCTTATTTATCAAAAAAAAAAAACCAAAACATCTAGGACCTCTCAATTACCCCTGCACGTGCAGTCTAGGGTGGAGGTAGAATTTGTAAGTCAGCAGAGGTCAATTCAAAGCAACATAAAATCTAGTTTCACTTGTTTGTATAATTTATTTTCAATAAAAGAAAAAAATAGTGAATTTTCTTTTGCTTTCGATAATAATTTTTTACTTTTTAGACTCCTCTCATCGAGACGAATAATTGATCCAAAAAATATCACCTGAATTTAATAAAAATTCAAACAAAACAAACAAGAAACCGGAGAAAATTAAGTTGAAAAGACTGCACAGTACATCAATTAATGCTACTCCACTACACTTGGAAGAGAATTGACAACAGACTAAACCAGAGGGCACCGCAACTCATTCAATGCTACGACATAAACGGACACAGAGCACACGTGACGACGGAAGTAATTACTATTCACATGAACTATATTTTTCATTGTAAACGTACATACAGGGACCACTGCATACATGTATATATTGGAGAGAGAATGAAATTATGCAGCCTCAAGAGAGTTAGTCCGGTTGGTTAGTGAAATTGCTTTCCACACTATCGATTAGAGTTCGATTCTTGTGATGAGGCTACAAGAAAGAAATTTCTTGAAAATTTTCTAATCCCGGCATGAATTATCTGTTTTTGACCAAACAGGAGAGTGGATTAGTCAGAGGTGCGTGTAAGTTGATCCGGACATCCCTTACCATCGAAACAGACAGAATTGAAACTATGGGTGCGATGCCCGAGGGACCAAAGGTTAAAATTTGTAGGCAGGATGGAATTGTGAAGAGGGGAAATGCGACCTGTCGGGGGTAGAGAAAAGGATGTTTCGTCGATAGTTCAGTCGCTTTCCGATGGATATTGGACACACAGACCGTACAGGCTCATTCCCATTTTTATTTTTGAATCTGGTTTGTCACTTTTCAACCGTAGAGAGTGGTTTTTGACGGTCGAAATTTGATCTTACCTGAAAGATATTTTCAGTAAATCTGAACCGTTAATCGAGATGAGCCATCGAAAATTGAACTGCACCGGTTCCATGTAGTCCGACGTTTGAGGAGTCGGATTCTTTTGTGTTTGGAAGGGGGAGTCAATTGGGTTTTTGTTCCAAAAAGCGGGCGTCATCCAGAGTCAAAAAATGTAATCTGAACTAGTTTGGTTTATGCGTCAAGCTCTGCGTTACTATTAAACGATTCAAATTACATTTTTTGACGATGTCAGTTTTTTGGCCACAGACAACAGGCCCCCATTTCCCTTTGTTTTTACCCACTCACTCTCTCTCCTCTCTCTCTCTCTCTCTCTCTCTCTCTCTCTGAAGTCTACGGCTCCTATGGGACCATTTCTTCTTGGGTTGGTCTTGTTTGTGAGGACTGAGGAGTAATAACTAGGGGGGTGGGGGAAGTGAAAATAGGGGTAGACAGGGACCTTTAAACGAATGTTGTCGTAAAGGCTGTCGGCGAGCTGAAACATTCTGGGGCGCTCCAATCCAAATGGGAAACGACAAATCTGCAGATCTTTCTCACCTCTGTATTCTCTAGAGTCTGAGAACCGTATCCCTACGCCCCCCCCTCTGTGTTTCTCTCTCTCTCTCTCCTCTCTGGGTTTTCACCCTCGTCTCGATTTAAAGTCATGCTCACTACTCCCAAGAGGTAGATAAATAATAGTCCATGTATCATTGAGGTGGTAACTTAGTTGGCAGGGTTTCATTCACTTTGTTTGGTTGAACTTTTAGAAAGTTATTTTTGAGAGTTGAAGGGGTAATGAGTGGAGAGAGATAGAGAGAAAGATTTATTGAAAACTGTGCCGAGAGTTGAGAGTTACTCTCAAAAAGAGCAACCAAACAAAGTGATTATCATTTTCAACAGAGAAATAGGTTTGAATCCCGACAAGTAGGAGCGGACCCAGGATTTATAATCATTGAGGTCAAGCAGTGTCGATACCGACATTTGGGTTGCCCAAACTTAACATTTCGTTTGGTTGTTTCTAAATATATTTTTTTGCTGAATTTCTAATTTTTTTTGTATACATACAATTTTTTTTTTTTTTGGCCCCTTGCCTGGGGTTGTCCGAGCCGGCCGGCTTGCAGGGCTTACCCCCTGGCCGGCCCTGAGGTCAAGTTATCCATAGCATGTATAATTTTGTATTCCTTCCATCCTAATTTATTTGTCCTAGTTCTATTCTAATTGGATTAAAAAACTAGTTAGTATATCTTTAAAGTGATAATAAATTTTATATCAAATATGATATTGTTTGATAAATCTCGATTTGTTCTATAGTTCAATATTTTTGAAATCGCCTAAAACATTATAAATTACAAGATATAATTAATTGAAAAGTGGCATGAACTCCAAAAAATGACAAGTAAATTGAGACGGAGGAAGTATTAACACATGAAAAGGATAAACAAATTCAATATTAATACTACACAAAAAAAAAAACACCTAATTATATAATACATAAACAAAAAGCGATTTGTCAATGCATTACACATCGTTTCACTTATAATTGACCCCAAAGATTTTTTATATTAGGTGAGCAAAACAATGAACATATTACACAAAATAACTTGACCTAAATTTATTCTAATTTTTAATTAACAAAACAAGGTCACAATATAAGTTTGCTGAGGTAATTAGGTTGGATTAATGATAAAGCTTAACTTAGTACACAAAATTCAAAGTCCTAAATTAGAATTGACCAACATAACGTGGATAGTAAACATTAAACAATCTAATAAATTCTTCCTCCCTTCCATTTTGTTTGTCCATTTTTTAACACAAAAAACTATTATTGTTAGTGAAATTACCCAAAAAAAGAGATCTTAATGGTTAAAAAGGACATGGGGCAAGTATATTACTTTTCGGATAAGAACCAAAGTGTAAAATATATATGAGGCAATTATATTTCCTTTCGGGCAAGAACCAAAGGATCTAAATCTATGAGGCAAAAAACAACCGAAATTTCCAAAATTTAATGTATATACCTGGGGGATTTTCATCTACAGTGGGGTCAATAGACCACCCTTGCCCAAGGGTAGGACCGCCCATGCCGGCAAGTGGCTTGGTCTCATGTCTGCGGATGAGTCTTCACACCATTGAGGAGGGAGCGTATGTCAACTGTGCACTAAGTAGTGCCATGGTGACGGTCCGTCCTTTCGGACGATGGGTATGACTCGAACCGGACATTTCATCGATGGGTAGGAAGCCCCCTATGGTCCCGCCTAAGTGGAGTTGTTACGCTGATTGCTCTCTCCCACCTTTTGCGAATCAAAAAATAAATAAAAAAATAAAAATACTCCATGTAGTGCCTGTTAGGGGTGTACATGGTCCGGATTGGTCCGGTTCTCTAGAAAACCAATAACCGGACCATTTCAAACGGTTCTAGAAAATTGGGAACCAGAACCTAACCAATATATGCATGGAACCTAATCAGAACCAAACCGCAAGACCGGTCCGGTTTTGGTTCGGTTCCGGTTCTATCCAATTAGGCATTAGCATCCAAACACTTATTCACAAAACATGAACTTATAAAATAACTCATAATTAATAATAGACATTTTATTAAGAATCGAAATCCAATATGGTCCACGAAATACTTGACACTCGACCCTCACTAAAACAACTCCGAAAATTGACGAAAACCACCAAATGAGATTTCATCTGTAAATAAAGTAAGTTTAGCAATAAAAAGATTAACCTACCAAATTACATGTATATATTTATTTTTATATAATTATATATATTAGTTCTGAACGGTCCGGTCCGGTTCTATCCACGGTTCTTTAATTGAGAACCAATTACCGAACCAAAATTAGCGGTTCGTATTTTTTTGGAACCATAACCTGACCGTAGAACCGCAGAACCGGATCAAATAAGACGGTTCGGTCCGGATCGGTCCGGTTTTACGGTTCGGACGGTTTTTTTGGACACCCCTAGTGCCTGTATAAACTGCGTGCTAAAAAAGAAAAAAAGATTGATTCCATTAGCAGACTTTTGTAAGGCCATCCACAGTGGTATAATCAAAAGCTAATTGTTGTTAAAGTTAACAATATTTGTGCAAAAAATGGCTCACAATGGTATAATCAAACTTAGTAACATCCTTAGAAATAATCAAATTTTGGGCTTTGGATAACCAAAACTAACAACCTTTTTCAATAATCAAAATTTGTAAACCCCACACCACTCTTCTTTTCCGTTTCTATTTTAGGTTGCATTCTTATGAACTTAACTTAAATATGAAAAATTGTCTTTGTTTGAATTTTTTTCGCATTTTTTTGTTTTGCGCCAAACTTTTTTATGAGTTATTAATTCATCTTGACGAGAGGAATCAGAATTTTTTTTTTTTTACTTTTACCCAAGTATTTTGAGAAATAATCACTTTTTAGCAAAAAAAATTGATTTTTTTGATTAAAAAGTGATTATTCCTTTTTTTTTTCTCCCCCTATGGTTGAGTAAATGAACAACCTTGCAAAAAAAAAAAGGAAGAACCTTGCATTATTTTCCAAATTCAAGAACACATTTGATTTTTTTTGAAAGATTAAGAGAGTGGTGGGTTTGTAATATAGGCTACAGGAATAGGAAGAAAAATAAAAGTTTTGGTGTTGTTTTGATAGATGACACCAGAAAGAACACCATATATTCGATATATTTTTGCCAAAAAAAAAAACGTAATGGAGAGAAGTGAATGGCGGAAAATAGAGGGGGAGAGAGATTGTGTGAAATTATATATGGTGGATCCCTTATTTTGGTTATGGACTAAAAGAGACCATTGTGAACCTCAATATTGTTAAGCTTAACAACCTTTTAAATGAATAATCAAAAGCTGATGTGTCAACTTTTGGTTATCCATTTTTGATTATACCACTGTGGATGGCCTAAGAGCCTATATTTGCTTACGGTTCAAAGAAAAGATATAGGAGTAATCATAGTACTCACTCTGCTCCAAATTGAGTCATTTTTAGGAATTCTAACTATTTATGAGGATATATAATGATTATAGTTATACTTACAATACTTATCATTTTCACCATTATCCCTATATTCACCTGTGAAAGACACTTTTGGAAAACCACCAAATTTTTTTCTTCCATATTTGAAAAAGGACCATCATTTTGAAATAACTCAAAATAGAATAATAGACTCTCAATTTGTTGGAACAAAGGGAGTATCATTTTCTAGTGCACTTTAATTACCAAAAAAGGGGATATAACATTATGAAGTGAATCCTCTGCGGTTCAAAACTTGGACGGCAGGAGATCGTGGAAATCTCGATCTTCCATGCTATAATCACTGATTAATAGATCCAAACCCTTAATTTTTTCAATATATGGTCTAGAATTGGACTGTTTCCTCCCAATCCAAAACTTGGAGCAGAGAGGTCTGATCCCCAACATTACACCCTATAGCGAAATTTGGAGGGAAAAATCTGAGGATTGTTCCTCCTTTGGATCCAGATACTATAATATTGATATGACATCCGATATTATATTATTATTTTATTTCCTTCGTGGGGATTAATAAATCTTCTCACCCCATCCGTATCCGCAAAATGAATTGTCATTTTCAGAAGTGCGTTTTTTCGAAGTGAGAAAGATGGGCTTTTATCAATGCAAATAGGCTTCCATGAAATGTTCAATCAACATTACTCCAATTGTCTTTTTCTCTGTAATTTTGGAACGTATACAGAATTCAACAAGGAATCGTGGGGCATCAAAAAGGGTACTTGGGTATAAGCAGTTTTCATCCCTCAAATATCGAGTAACTGCAATGCAAAATCTCGGCCCAGTTCGTTTTAGGGTCTCAAAATTTCTAGGGCAGGATCACCAATAAATTTTCTCCATTTTTCTCTATTCACTTATTATTCTAAAATACATCAATCAAAACCCAAACCAAACAGGGTGGTGACTTCGAGAAGCAATGTTAGCCTCTCAAGCACACAACTGTAGAACACGATTTCGAACAAAAACTAAAATCAGAACCGTCAGATGCATTTAAACCCACGTACAAGGAACGAATCCAAAACAGCGTTTTAAAATTGTATTTCTAGACTTCTTGGACTTCAAGGGGATCAAGCACACTAGGCATTTGAGTTTGTTAATTGCATCTCATGAAACCCTTAACAGCTAAAATACCCATTTTTCTTTTCGTGAGGTTCATTTCTCCCTTATGTGTTCATTTGCTAAAGAAATAAGTGAAAAAATTGATCTTTTAACAAAAACTAGTTTAATTGTGTAAGAACTGGAATACAACTAAAATACCTGCACAATCATGTATTTCCAGTAGAACAAGTTTTTAAGAGAAAACTAATGACACCGGTCGGTAAAGATAGAAATATGAATTCCCCAACTTTTCTGCTAACTGAACACGTTAACGCTGCAAAAATATTATACATTCTTACACTTCCTTTTGTTTCCCAGTTCGGTTTTCGACTGCACCAACATGAATGAAACACTACCGATTATAATTTCCCCCAACCTCATAGTATTGTGATCAAAGGGGTTTTCCAGTTGTGCACATTTTCCCATTACATAGAGAAAAGTTCGTTTTACAGGACCATGATACTCAAAATGCAGCAGTTACACATGATACTCAAAACGCGGTGATTATTCAAGGGCGAGCGAGTGAAACGTTGACAACATTAGAAGGCCGCAAAGCTTTCGATTTTGTTTAGTTGGTAGTTTAGTTTTGGTAGTGGATGGAGAGAGAAATAGAATAATAATTGGAGAGAAATAAAGAGAGAAATGAAATTAATAATTGGAAATATAAGATAATGATTAGAGAAATATACTCCCTCCGTCCCATTTTCTTTGTCCAAAATTTCCCTTTTTTGTGTCCTAAAAAGATTGTCCATTTGAAAAGACAAATGTACAAAATTCTTTATTTTTCCCATTTTACCCTCCTCTCAAATTTGACATTTGAGAGGGAGAAGTTTGAATTTTAAATTTGGTATACCTTTTTTAACTGGGATATCAATCCAAGTTTTTACTCCAATTCAGAGAATGACCAGCAAAAGTCAAATTGGGGGCAGACTTTTGTCCCTTTTTGGCTCCATAAATTAGTTTCCATCAACTCCTAAAAATCAGTCAAGGGTATAATTGGAAATGTAAAGTTTTGAAAAGATAATCATTATGTTTTCTTAAATTTGTAGTATTTCGAGATTGGACGATGAAAATGGAATGGAGAGAGGATAATGATTGGAAACAAAACTAAAACTAAAACTAAACTAACAACCGAATACAGTCAACGGGAGAGGAAACGCAAGGTTGAAGAAGTTCCTCACTTTTTTTGAACACAGTCAGCATGCTGCTGCCCCAATTTTGGGGCCCACTCCGGTCTTGCTCCGATGATTGGAATCGTTTACTTTGTAGAGCTCGTTGAGTAGAACAACTATGCAAAAAATCAGCTTAATTGGATATTATTAAGTGCCTGATCAGAGCCCATATAACTCTTAATCCATGAGTTATAGTGGATTTGATCCAGTGTTTCGGATCCATTCTTTTCAAGACAAAAAGGTTCCGATCAGGCACTTAATGATATCCAATTAAATTAATTTTTTTCATAATTGTTCTACTTAACGAGCTTTACAAAGTGAACAATTCTGATAATCGGAGCGAGACCGGGGTGGGCCCCAAAATAGGCCACAGCAGCCCCCCTCCCTCCACTTTTTTTCAATCAAATACTGTAAATGAGAGGAGAGAGAGGACTTGATTGGACGTCTCTTCGTATGGAACCAAATCGTACTAATAAAAAGACAAGTCCACATGGGTTGTCAACCAGACAAAGTCCCCTTGGAAACAACCCCAACATCAACGGTTTGCAAGATTGGAAACAACCCCAACCATGAATGGCTTGCAAGAGGAAACATATGGTTCTGGGTTTAAACAACAAAACTCATGGCAATTTCCATTTTTAAAAAATCTAGTGCAGAATCCAAAATTTAAACCAGATGCCGACGTCCAACCCAGTGACTAATCAACGATTGTATTTCATTATGGCTAATAAGACGGTATAAAAGTTCTAAGAATTTCAATCCGACACCCTTTCCACCTATATAGTGAGCACCAAATAAAACAAAGCCAGAAAAGACCGATATAACCGATTGTACCTTTGGGTTAGAAGCTTCAAAATTGTACCTGGTTATTTGAAGGGTACTAATGCAGTGCAAAATATAACACACCCGCATTGTAAAATCCAATTGTTACCAAAGGGACGTTCCAAATTAAGTCCTGCGTCCCTTTCCCTAACCTGTTTCCTACGCTTATATACAGTGGCTTTATCTGTGCATCAACAAATTTTAGGGCACAGACAAGAACTGTGGACCCCCAAGGCTGGAGGCTGATTGGGAATGTTCGCCAACCATGAAAACAAAACGGAGGCCAATCAGGGAGATCTAATGAAGATTGACAAGGGCGTAAGTGGTCCTAGTGGTGAAGGGCACAGGCCTCAAGTCCCATAACTATGCTCTGCTAAGGCATTGGAATTTAGGGTAACGGTTGGACACCTGTGTTTCACCACACCAATTGCATAGGGCTCACCTTCTTGCCCGGTCTAAAACCCATCAAACCCTTTGTTAAATTTCATTCAAACAGCATGCAAAACCGAAACAAAGTAAATTAAAGAAAAGAATCAATGTATAAATACTTGACTCCAATATTACCATTGGTAAGACAACAGGGGCGAATGAGAAACCATGCGATAAATACTTAACACCGGGGAGAGTATCGGAATATATCTTCCAGGTGATTTGTCTTTTTTGTCTAATTTATTTACTAATACATAGGACAGGACAAGTTTAAAGGCAGAGTGCGGCTACCTTCAACCAAGACTCACTAGTCACTCGCACGATTCAAACGCGTCAAGACCTTTATCCCATGGCATACTTCTGAGTCCAGGATCGAGCAGTCATCTCGTACTTGGTTCTGTCATTCTTGTACATATGGGCAATCTCAGGAACTAGAGGATCATCAGGGTTCGGATCTGTAAGCAACGAACATATAGATAGTAGCACCTGCGAACAAAACAATACCAAAAATACAAAAGCGATAGGTCACTAAAAGACAGAAAATTATTTTCAATCACAATCACTAAAAGACTTTAATCTACAAACAGATTCTGCAGGCAAACTCAGCAAATGCAATATATGGCATGAAACCTCTTAGGCATGAAAACAACAGAAAAAAATTACCTTTGATACCGTAAGGGCTGGGCTCCACTGTTCTTTGAGAATGTCAAGGCAAATGCTACCGTTGCTGTTAATGTTAGGATGAAACACTTTTGTTTTAAAAGAAACCTGCCAAACAAGCAAGTAAGAATCCTCAATACAATGAAATTATAGATCTTATAAGAGAAGCATAAAACAGCCGTAAGGTGAAAATATGGGTTGACAGAAAAGACATACATGCGATAAAAAATCATGCACAAAAATACATTGGCATATGCCAACTATGGTATAAAAGCATATAAAGCAACCCGGCTTTACATACATGAAAGATGAAAAAATTGTCCTTGATAAGTACAACATGGATACAATGAACATCATACTTGAGATGAGAAGTACATAAAAGGAGTTGAGCGTATCAGGGCATGATAATATGTATTACCTTCGGTGGTTTGAATGGGTAATCTGGTGGGAAGTGGATATCAATGAGGAATACACCACCTGCAAATGGGCTCTCTCCCGGACCCATGATTGTTGCTTGCCAGTGAAACATTTCTGTCCCAGCAGGGCCTGTAACAACACAGAACTTCCACAATAAAAAACATAGGATGTTTATGTTCTAAGAGTCTAGCTGAAGGAAAGTTTTATGGTTGTCTATTTTGAAAGACTAACAAAGCAATATCCAAACCATGAAGTGTGATATATGAGCAAATGCAAATGGATTCATAACGAGTGCGGAGAGCCTAAGTGATTCAAAAAATTCACTCAACCCAAATGGCGAATGGAACTGCAAGGTACAATCATCATGAATATTTGTTCACAAAAGTTCTTCAAACACCTCAGTAGTGCTACTGGTGTGATTTTAAATCAGGAAATCAAAATCCATGCATCGCCAAGCAACCCAGAAAATAGAGTTCATATTCAACTAGACAATTAGCCACCACAAAATGTGATACCAAATTTTCAATGAACCATCAGGGGAAAAGTCCATACACAGTTAAACGACAAAAACTATGTTAAACATCCAAAATGCAAGCAACAAGAATAACACTCATGCACCAGATAAAGGCCAACTTTATCAAGCATGTAAAGTACAACCAAAGCAATTTCCACAACGGTAACCTGAAAAATTAGGAGTCAAAAGGGATTAAGAGAAAAATAGAACGAACCAGCACTGCAAGAGGCCGGCGGATCCCTCTCCAGGTCCCTTAATTCCTTTTGAATCCTCTTTGAAGCCATAACCAATTTTCTAGAGTTGATAAAACTGGAACAGATTCTCACTGCAAAAATACACAAAACATGTTATGGAAATAATGGAGAAGAACAACAATGTACATGCCAATAACTCACATAATTTGAAAAGAAATGGTGAAGACATTAGAAGTTCCAAACTCTTAAGACAGGATCATCCAAAAACAAAACCAAATTTTAGATATATGAAAATCATGTGAAAGCAATCTGGTAATACATTAAGAAGCATATTCTCAACATTTAAAAAATTAACAAAACAAATATCCTTCAACATAAAAGATATACACTACACATGACCCTCAAAATGACTGACAAATCATCAACATAGCAGACTATGGTAGTACACAGTTTTTTTTTTTTTTGTCTTGATACGTTGTGATATTATACAAAGTGTAACAAAATGATAGCTGCCACCCAATGTATGAGTTACAAACTAGAGCACCCACAAAACAATAGGTACAATAGGATTGCAAATTGCAATAAATTCTTCTTTACCTCTTAAGTATCAACACATGAACAAACCAAAAGGGCTGGCCAGGGATGCCAATTCAGTGTTCCGATCCTTGAATATTGCCCTTGCATATGATGTGGGATTCAACAGAAGCATACACTTCCAATTGTTAAGAACTCCACCTCCTCTTTTTTTTTATAAGCCAAAAAAAGAATGGGAAGGGGCAACCAATGTAGCTTCCCCCCATGGGCATGACCAACAGGGTTCCCGGCTTCCCGCTTTCCACCAACTATGGAATGTTCACATATAGCTACCTCTCAAAGTTAGGGTTGTCACCACAGGTTTTTTTCCCCCGAATTAACCATCGCACGGAGGACAGCTCGTCACAAAGACCCACTAAGGTGCGAGTGGGACCAAAGGCCCTCTAACACAGCATTTGATTCAAGAGCCCTATAACCCAATAGGGTGGGGAGGGAGGTACTTTCACCTATGCACCTTTGGGCATCTCGGCTACCACCTACAAACTCCACCTTCTAATCCCACATTCTTTCTGATATACAATCAGAATAGGATTCACCCCAGGCCGTAATTAGTTATCCCACTCTGTTTGGTCTGTCTTTACCAGCATCGGTTCAAGGGACGGCTCATAGGGGAGGCGAAGAAGCGATTGCATCCGGCCCCCGAATTTTGGTCCAAAATTGAGGCCCTACTTTAATGTAACATATATATTATTATTAGAATGTTTCCAAACAAAAACACAATTGTATCTTATTTTCTTCAAAAACTCTTGCAATCATGTTTTTTAACATTTATATTGTCATAATTGAATCCTTTTAGTTTGATTTTTTAATAATTATTTTTGTACTTTTATAGTTTTTTAAAGACATTCATGAATATGCAAGGGGCTCAATACAGAGAATTCGCTTTGAGTCTCCAAATTATGAGTCGGCCCTGAGATTCAGTTCTTAAAACTTTCGCAAGTCCAGCACCATAACCAGATGTTCTCAACAATGAACGTCTATGTTTTAGAAAATCCTATAGTGATTGATTGTGATTTAACAACACCCCCCCACACCCCCCCCCCCCCCCCAAAGATGAGGACTAATCGGACCCGAGTTGAATTAACCACCGTCTACAATGGATCACGGCTACCAACAAGTAACACAACGGCTTAAACATCAATGATATCGAGATAAACGGAAGACACCATAACGATCTAGCCATTAGAAAAAGAAAAAAAAAACTGAAATCAATACTACCACACATGCATAAACGCTACCAGCAAACAGTTGCAGAACAAAACTAAAAAAACAAATAGATCAAAATAAAGATCAAGGAATACACGTAGAGGTCCACAGTGAGAGATACATATATATATTTGAAGAGAATCATTACGAGAGAGAGAGAGAGAGAGAGAGAGAGAGAGAGAGAGAGAGAGAGAGAGCGCGAACCGGTTGGGTAGGGTTTGGCCCTGCTTCGATTTTTTGAAACCTAGTGTTAGGTAATCGAAGTGGTGTGGCCTCCACTTTATATAGAGAGTGGCGTAGGAGACCCCAGCCCGCGTGCTTATGCCTTTTGTTGGCGGTGAACCGTGGGGTTTCATCCCATGCACGTGCTTATTTACGTGTTTCATTAAAAACCTTACACTTTTTATTGATTACTCACTCATCTTTTATCATCTTCTCCCCAAATATTTTACACCTTTTCCGCTACCCTCCGTCCCGAATTAATTGTCCCAATTGCAATATTAGGATTTCGTACAAAGCACTTTTATTTTTTATTTAAAACATTTGTATATGCAATATGAAATTGACTTGATAAAGTTTCTCCAGTTGTATTATACAAAGATTTACAATTATATAGTATTTAAATTTTAAAATTTAAATAATTTTTTGAAAACTGCATTTGGGACAATTATTTTGGGCCGAGGGGGTATTACTTTATGTTTCTAGACTTTTAACAGTCTAAATATCAGTTTATTAGTAATTTCCATGATCAGAAGAAACCTCACATCTTTACTAATACTATTATACGCCATTTTGATTTTGATGCTTCCATAGTTCCTCTCTTTTCTGTCCTTATTTTCTCAGAAGCAATACTCATAGTCATACCTCAATATATATCTTTAAGCAATATTTTCAACAAGAGGTGCATGACTTCTCTTTGAACGGGTAAGAAGTGTTAGTTGAAGTTAGCAAGGATTGAAGTCTAACGCATGGAAGCACATAGTTCCTACCAATAAACTACCATTCCACTTGCAGAGGTCCACCAAAAGTGGGAATATAAGTGGAGTGCGAATTGTATTTCCCCTAATTTTGGCTTCGCCCAAATGCAGTATGTCTCAATATCAACGGATAAGATTTTGGGACCATCAGCACCGAAATTTGATAAAACCAATCTCTCTCTCTCTCTCTCTCTCTCTCTCTCTCTCTCTCTCTCTCTCTCTCTCTCTCTCTCTCTCGTTGGGTTGTTTTCTTGAATCCCGTCATTCGACGCTTTCTTGATTAGTGTCATTTTTCTTCCGGAAGAAAGAATCAGACACCCAAATAGCGATGTGTCCAGCATTTCACTTGGTAGTACAAGAACACAGCATCCCAGATAACATACAAAGGGTAGATAACTGCTCGCATCACGCTCTACACAAACTACAGTTCGCACATATAAACATCCAACTTACCAAAATTGTCGTCACAAGTTCACAATAAAAATACCGATGTTAGAAAGACAGCTTTGGAGAGAGACAATGATCTCACAAACTGCCAAAAGCAAACCCCTACACACCTATGGTCCTTTCATACTATACCACCACGAAACCTTCATAGAAGATACACACACAAACGCACGCCATAATATCATCCGTTACAAAGCAGTGCCATTGCCCAGATGGTAGTCGGAGGCATTGGAGGACCCAGCAATAATGGGAACTGCTGTTGAATGGAAGAGACCAAGACTCGAGCTTTGAAAGCAAACCGGCAACTCATCACCCCCCAGTTTTAGCCCTCTTCATACCAAGACTGTTGTGGAAGGGGGATACGGAACCAGACATCTGAGAACCTTCGTCACGAAGTGTACCATTGATCAATGCAAGCTCTCGAAGCTGCTGTTTCTTGTAGAAATCATGAGCTTCATCCTGCTGGAAAATGTAAAGACAGAAGTTTTTTATTGATCAGCAAAGGTAAATACCGAAATTAAGCCAGATATTTTTTTTTTCCCTAAAAATTAAGGCAGAGGTCATGTGCGATGGTCCTATACAGATTGAATGTCTCATTGCAAGACAAATCATTTTGGGTATTTTAAGGGTAAGGCAATAGAAAAGAGTTACCACAGGCTTGAGCAGATCTCCAAGTATTTCACGTGCTTGCATTAAACGAGCATCAACTATCTCAACTGGCAATTCTGCCTCAACAAGTATGTGGAGAGGTTCATTCAGATGCTCATACCCAGGTTTACCCCTCATCATCTCTTCCTGCAGTCACGATTCAAAACAATTAACTTCATATTTCTCGAACAAGGAATAGTTTGGAAAAACCAGGAAACTCCCTAGATGTGGTAAATTACTAGCAAACTTGAACAATAAGCACAAAGTGGGGCATGTATCTGTAGAGGAGTGGTAACTTAGCTTGGTCTAGAGAGAGAATCCTTTTTGGTAAAATTAGCCATAAGGACGGTAAAACAGTTTTCATTTAAAGGACCGCAGCAAAATAGTTTTCAATGGAGGTCCTTCAACTTTTTGAGTATTTTAGCCATAAGGCCAAAACATGTTTAGGCAAGTTCATATGGTTTTAGGGTGCACTTTCCTATTATAGGGTTTTAGTGATTTAGGCACTTTCATAGGGTACCCTAAGATTTTAGACTCTTTTATAGGCATATTTGTCCTTATGTTTGATTGCAAAAGGTGTTTGTCCTTGAGCTAAAAAAATGTAAATATGAGGGACTTTTGGCCAAGTCTCCCTTCATTTTTTGTTATTACCAACTACAAACATACACATCTATCATGCGGGATCACAAGGAGATTAGATAGTGTGTGGCATTATTTACTTCATAGTCTAGAACAACTTAATAAATAAAAACATCAAGCAATCAATACTTTTGAAAGCATCCAAGAAATACAACCATGTTGGTCGAAATATAGTAAAACAACCTTAACAGGATCCTTGATGCTGCCACGTCCTCTGATAAGAACACGACACTCAGTACTAGCCTCCACTCTCTTGAGAGAATTTCCTCTAGGACCAAGGAGGCGCCCAACAAAATTGTACTGCAACAGCGAGTTTCCAACAGGAAGTTAAACATGAAATACAATCAAGCTAAATTGAAAAAGCACAATGAAATAAGAAAACAACCCGTACATTAGGAAATTGGTCAACTGGGATATCCACCCTCATTGTTCTCTTCACTATAAGACCAGATGAGCTACCTTGAGAACCAAGCCAGTTTTGAGCAGATGAGAGCTGCGATAAACCTGACATCTGCATAATTAAATTCCAGAAAACGTTAGAAGAACAAAGTAGATGGAGACACTATAATACTGTCTCACGAAGTAAGATCTACGAATCATTTATATAGGAAAAGTAACAAGAACAGCTAGATTGGAAAGATAAGATAACCCACAAGTAAATAGGTGCACCTTAACATACAAGAGAAGAAAACATGACAAACATATGCTAACATTTGCGCAAATCATGAAAGAGCTTTCCTATAAGTCTGAAGCTAGAGCACTGACACGGAGATATAGCAATTGTTATGCAAATATAACCAGGTGTAGTAAGTCTTCTCCTTTTTCTTGTAGCCATAAACTGCTGTATCACCAGCTTAACAAATTTGCTGCTTCATAGAGACAAAAACACAAGTAGTTTGTTCACTTCCCAAAAGTCTCCCCTTGCGACATCCACCACTTAACAACGCATCAGTGGATGAGTTAGCAGTAGAACAGATCTCCAACTGTCTCAGCTATTATAGGTAACGAGCAAGTCTCACTCAATACCTCAAATATAGGTCATCCATACACATCTCTACCCATATGGTACTAATACATTAATGTGTCCTGTGATCCTGTCTAAGACAGGGACATTTATCCAGTTATGGTGAATCATGTTAAGTTATATCCATGTGCTAGTAGTTGATGATGTTAGCCTCAAACTACCTGTCTTGGCTGAAGTGGAATTCACAATACACTCGACCAGAGTAATGAAGTTAGCAAGAAATGTTAAAAAAACTGTCAGGAATATTTCTGAAAAACAGTGAAATTAGATCAAACAATATGTTATGTTAATGGTTAGTATCCGTACTTCTGATTGAAACGGTGATGCCCATCTGTTCACATTGGATCCTCCATTGGAAAATATTCCTCCTGAAGCCAGGGGGCTAGCATGTTCAAGCCCACTTTGATCTAAAATTGATGCATTCCCCAATAGTGTGGTTACACGCAAAATTTCTGCTCCAAAAATGTCAGTAGTCAAGAATAAGATGTACCAGTTAGCATTTGTCAAGAAATTTGTTAGCAGTCACCACATAATGGATAGACAACATGGATTGTTTCCTGGGTCAGTCATAACTACCCCTATGTACGGAACTCATCTTACATACAAATATATCCTGGGAAAAAGGGGAAAACATTGTGCAGTTATAGTCTCTCATTTCATAACTGAATGGTCAATACACGCCTACTACAAAAAGAGTTGCTAGAATATTTGTCAGAAAAAACCCTTGACAAACTCAACAAAACAACTTATATGAAATGGAAAAGGGTACATAAGGAAGCACATCTTCAATGAAACAGGTGCTTATTAGAAAAATATGACAATCTTAATAAATATTATCATCGAACTTTTAATGAGGGGTGTCCAAGGCATTGCCCAGACTAAACCCTCATGTACACAAGGTCGCCCAGACGTATGTATACCAAGAAAATATCAGACCAAAGCCCGGGGGGGTAGCAACCTTAAAGGGGAGCGAGGAATGGACATTAAGCATTTGTCCACCCCGTGAGATTCAAACCTGATATCTCTTGAAGAAAAGTCCTAGATGGCACCTTTAACAACAAATGTCTCATGAAATATCACAGCTCAGTTGAAAATTGGAGCAGCAGCAAAAGGTATCCTCCATATAAAGGTGACAATGGCGAAAAAGAACAAAAAATATGAAAAACTCAGAAAAAATAGAAATTTGAATCAAAATAATAAAAGTTATACTCATTTTAGTTGAAGAACTACTTTTTGCTAGGAAAAGCAAGACCTATAAATCTGGGTGCCCCAAAAACTGCAGGCCATAGATACAGAGATGAGTACAATATCATCAACAGGAATGCAATTTCAAAGGACCAACCAAATGGCTAAAGCAAGCCCACTTAACAGGTTTGGACGAGAAACCAATTAAGTATAGGTTAAACAGGCTCATCTTTTCAGCTATCCAAAATCAGATAAGGCAGTGTTCATATCACCCCATCAGAGCAATCCCACTCAAAATGCTTGAATATACAAATGATATCCTCCGTTTTCTATTTCTAAAGAGAACTCCACTACAGCACACTTTAAGTTAATGGGAAAAATTACAAGGTGTCAACCGTCAAGTCTAATCCTAATTTTCTTTATAGATAACTCTAATCCCATTTTTTGTACACGTATCAAGCTATTATTCCAAAACTCATAAGTGAAAGCAACCACCTTTTAATATTGATAAACATTGGAATTCATAACGGGAATAAGATGACTCCTACACTGATGACAACATCAAAATGACTTCAAAGATTCCAGCAGTTTGCCCTTATTAGCAAATGACCGCCAGAAACCTGTCCAAGATTCTATCCCCGGCTTCCATAAAGTGACCCAAGTGGCCCTTTCCAGTTTTCTGTTTTCAAGGATTAAAACAAGAATCAAAGAAAAAGAAAAGGATCCACCAGTATGCGGCCCACTCAGACATCATTTAACTCACGAGATAGCCTTTTCACGTGTTTCTTCCCTTGAACGCCTCATTAAAGACCAATCAAATCTCTAATTGACAAGCTCATGGGAAGGGTCCGAAAAGAATTTATCTAAAGCTTTTACCATGGAAAGATGACAAGAATCGCTAACCAAACTAAAGCCAAGAATCGCTAACCAAACTATGGCATTAGAAAGGGTGAGGATGGATATTTGCGGCAACCATATGGACGGGAATGTATACTTGCAACCCTGCCCAAGTGCCATCCCAAGTCCCAACCTAATAATCCTAGCTTATTTTAGTTGCTGACTCGATAAACTACAGATTCCAAAGAGTATATCATCCAATATGCCATAAGTAGTCATGATTTTCTTCACCAACCAAGCCCTCTTTCTTTGTGGACTTCCTTTCTTCTAGTTACCACCTTAAGTTCTAGTGTTACAACTCTTGAACAACGAACTAGCAACTTTCATCCAGTGCATTCATCAGCTTGTCACGTCCTCCTTTCTTTTCAATTCTTTCTTATGCTGCAGCCCATTCACGTTTATGCTGTCTTTTCTCAGCAACCTCAATCGCTGGGCCTTTGATCTGCCTAGCAGTACTGACTAAACAGCACTCTTGTAAAATTTCCCGTTGATTTAATCACAAGCTCTGCAGTTCATTATCATTAGCTTAATTGGAAGGACAGCATCATCTAGTATCCCATGGCACATAATAGACCATAAAACATCCAAAATATATCCTTGCCCAAGAGCCACAACCAGGCACGCCCTCTGCCAAGGCCCAGATTGGTAATCTCGATTATTGTTTCACAACAAGAACAGTGTAACTCTACAGTTAAGAATGATGTAAGAAGAGGGTCTTAGGTGATCAGGCCGATGTACCCAAGCCCTTATTATCTCTGTACTTCGTGTTATGAGTTAATGAAATTTATTTTGCTGTTTCAAAAAAAGAAGGGATGTAAGAACTCAAGCAACTTTGCAAAAAAGCAAGCGTGTAATGAAAAGGTTAATAAGAGGACCCCTAAGTCTTACCAACATTGAATTGCCTTGTAATCAACAAATAAGGAAACCCCAACTACCATTCACAAAGTGTCTAGCACAATCAAATATCAAGGTTGGAAATTTGTGGCCCAAAAGCTGCTAAACTGTGGCTATAGAAAGAATTTTGTTATCATAGTTTTTCAATCTCTATGAGAATGCTCTTAATCTTGATTTTCCTGTAGGTTACAACTTATGGTACTGTTGGAGCTGCCTTCTTGCAACCTTCCACTAAGTTTCCAGAGGAAATATATAACACAACATAAAACTCGAACATTTCCACAAATTTTCCAATCGCATGGGCGACAACAATGGACTACCACACTCACCCTGATTCAATAACCGACAACACTGAGGAAGCACGGACATAAATGGATTAAGCTTGTTACGCTCCGCAAGTAATTCAGAGAGATACCTGTCAGAAGAAGATCGGTTTCAATAAACTGTTTTCGATGGTAGCTATGCAAATAAGAACCTAATCAAGAACATTCACCAGCTGCAAAATTTTCATCAAACAACATAAGGGGACACAATAAAAGGACTAAACAGCCACTCAAAGTGTGAACAATAGCAAATAAAACTCCTTCAGCATGCTGCAGACAGTGCAGCATTTATGATCACCGTCACCAGCAGCAGCAACACCGATCTCATAAGTTTACCCATTGGGGTGCTACATCTATTCTAATAGAGAAAGGGAGAACACCAATTCTTGTGAACAAATTATGAAGCCGTGCCACAAAAGTAATTCCAACATTGTCCAAGTAGAAAACAAAATTTTACAACTACCTTAATTAGACCTCGATTAAGGTTAGGACAAAAAAGTAACACAACTCGAGCTCAACTACCCACTCCCACACTCCATGAATCCAAACACGCAAAAACAGAGTGTGCCCAACTTCTAGGAGTATCAAATAAGGAAAATGCAAAAAATAGCCCAATGCGATGTTCTTGAGGTTTAAAAAGTGTATTGAAACATGTAGAAAGGGTATTGAAAAAATGTAAAAGGTGCATCGGGGTTTGCGTTTGTTTTCCTTCTCTTTCTTAGCTTATTGACAGCCCAGTACCGCACTAGAAGGACCCATCAAATAATGCTTCTACTTAAAACCTCAAGTAGTTCGAGAAAGGGCTAGAAATAGTTTAATTGTTTAAATAAAGAGCTGAGGTAGAAACACAGCCCTAAAACCCAATCTTCACATCTAAACCAAGGGAAAAGAAACCTTAGATCCTAAAACTAACTACTATACTCTTAGCACTCAAGTATTTTGGCGGCAGTC
>BPLS01000679.1:145397-203880 GCA_019656275.1 Rhododendron kiyosumense
AAATCTCGCCACAGATATTAAACTAAACATTCAAGATGAAAGCGACTGAGCTGCGATTGATTAGGCTGTCAAATTGAAGCACAGTAAAAGAAAACACGATCCGTACGCCTGTAATCGTCGACACACAATAACATCAACAACAACAACAAAAAAAACAAACTGAAAGCAAGTAAAATCGTGCTGGAAACCTAAGCATCAAAGCAATCGATTAGTACGAAGAGAGTTAATACGGACAGATCTATGGATAGGTGGTTGGAGAGGGTTGGTGAGAGAAGGAAAGCGTACTTCTCGTGCTCGACGAGGGCGGTGGAGGAGGAGCGGAGGCCGCCGATGTGAGGAGAGGGAGGCGCGGAGGGAGAGGGAGAGTAGGCCATGTACCTGCCGGAAGACATGTTTTCCGGCGAGATCGGCGCCAGAATGCCCACCAACTCCTCTCTCTCTCTCTCTGGACTTAGCGGCAGTGGTTAGAAGCATTCGTATTTATTGAAAGAAAGGTCTGAACAGAACAGAACAGAAGGACGCCAGCTTTGCGTAATTGTTGTTGATAGTTACGTGTGCATGTAAAACTCGCGCCGTGAAACGGTGAATCTACTCCCTCCAATAATTTAAGCAGGTTAAATAAGTTAATTGACTTATTTTTATTTAAATTTTTTATGTATTTGTTAATTTTTTATCAATTTTTAAAAATTATTGTATCGTTATGAAAGTGAAATCTATAAAGTTAAAAATTATGTTGGAAACCTAATTTTTTTGAATAAAAATAAAAAAATAATAATTTTTTCGTCTTTATTCAAAAAAAATTGAATTTCGATAATAATTTTTTACTTTTTAGACTTTTTTCGTCATGACAATGTAATAATTCCAAAAAATTGACGAAAAACTAACAAATACAAAAAAAAAATGAAATGGACAAGAAAATAAGTCAGTTAACTTATTTAGCAGAACGGGGCTTTAGTTGGTGAAAGTTAAATTAAAAAATGAAAATTGTATTATAGTGTTTTTTTTTGGTCATTGTGGTTAAAAATTTGTAGAAATACCTAAAAGTTATGATCATCTCCCGTCCAAGAAAATTACTTTTGTTGTCTAGCATTTCAGCTCACTTTAATAATTGAAATTATAAATTTTGAGAAGCTTAACTATAAGCTCAAGCATTAAAGACGGACATTAACAGATGTAATTTTAAAACACATTTATATTAAAAAACACACATGCCGATAATTAGAATATGTTATTTCTAGATAAATACGTCTTGATTATTCATGTATCCAAATCAGATTAAGGTTATTTTTGACATGATTGATCTTCTCAACGAGCTCTATAAATTAACGATTTTAATTATTGAAATGGGTCTCTAATGAGCTAAAAAGGAGTAATCCAACTATTTTCTTGATCACCCTGAAATTAAGGAAGTTGGACACAAATTTTCGTGGTTCTGTCCAACTTTTCGTGGTTCTTGACTTCTTGTGCAAAAGTGTAGGGAGTATCAAAACAAGTATTAAAGTAGCACTGGAAAGGTTTAAGAGTTCCTATCACTGGGGTCACCCCCTACTGGTACTCCTATTGATGCATCATGCATGAGTCATGACCATCATCTTCGCCCTTAAAGAGTAAATAAGAGAGAGAGATATAAGAGAGAGAAAATTAAAATTCTAAGAAATTGGTGGGAGAATGCCACCTACTCCCATTGATGCATCATATAAAGAGCAGTAATAAATAAGGGAGATAAAATTAAAATTCTAAGAAGTTGGCCGAGGGGAGAATGATATCGACAAGGAGCTTACATTTGAGTTCACAGTCAAACTTACCCAATAATAGAATCAGGAGGTCTAGTGGCGGCGGTCACTATAACAAGAATTTTAGAAATTACAATTATTATATGTAAAAAAAAAATTATCTCCAACATATATAGTCTCGTCATCGCTAGATTTTTTTATTTTTTATTTGTTATATATTAGTCCTAAATCTTCTATTTTTTTTAAAGAAACGAGACCCAAAAAAGTATTCTAAAATTAAATTCAATGGGCCAAAGTGAAATGATATAAAGAATGAGGTATAATTAAGGGAAAAAAACTCCACACTTTTAACCCTAAAATAACTTAACCTACAAAATTAAAGTTGGTTTTTTTCATACTCAATGTGCAATGACAAATATCATTTATTATAGTTTTTGTTATGTTATTTTAATTATTTTGTAGAGTCTTCAAAATAATTAAAATCCTGGTTCTGTCTCGGACTTATCACCAACAATTTTAACTTCAATCTTCAAGACGAACAATATTAGTCGAAGTGTGCGTAAACTATTTTGAATATACGGTTAGAGAGAGAGAGAAGTAATGTACCCTTACCTTATGTTGCCAGGCACGCTGGTCCTACACCACCAAATGCCAAAACCAAAAGGGCTCAGCTCATTATTGGATCCCAAGCATAATTGAGTTGTCATTAAGGAATTAATTTTATCATGTGCTTGAATTATGTATCTCCAAGTGTTCTAATTCAATGTTCGCCTTGTGAAAGTTTGATTTACATTGAAGAAAAAAACATCTATGTGTATTGATGGTTGTTGGCATATCCAATTGATGCTTCGGTAGTTGAGATGTTATTTTGGCATTTTTTTTTTTAAAGTCAAATGTTCGATCGATCGCTCCCCATCTCTTTCGCTCGCTCTGAGGATACAAATCTTTCTCTTCGTTTACGCTACTTTCTTTGGAAGTTCTATTTGATTAGTAAAAGAATATTTGTACTCTATTCAATTCGCAATATAATGACAGAAAGATAATATATATGCTAGTATAATTCGTGTACGTCATACTTATGGATGTAAAGTTGTTCTCATTATGTTTTTGGAAAAACAAAAATTCAGATTACACGAGTTCTCAGTAACCGATTAATTTATTAGTACTTTTTGTGTCTTTCAATTCAAACAACCGAATGAATATCTCTTGCAAAATATACTTCTTGTGTCATCATCCACTTCACTCCCATTTTACAATCATTTTTTCTTTTTTTCTGTAGGCGTACACAACACAAGGAAGACAAATTGATTTAAGAATGATTACTTTTCCCTCCTTTTTTCCAGGGAATGCAAAAGTGTGTATGAATTGGACTGTTGTGGATCCTTTGTGATCTGGGCTGGGCTTAAAAGGGAAGAGTTGGATTCTCATCGGGACGAATAATATGCTGTAAAAATTAAATCAAAATGCAAGTTAAGAATGAAGAAAAAGCAATTAAAAAGACCGCGCCAAAATTAGCCTAATGGGGGCTTGATTTTTGTAAACACTTTGTTGCATATCAAGAGCCGAATAGTAATTGTTTGATCTTGTTTTTTTTTAAGGAAGGAAACTTCAAATGGTTTAAAAATGTATTTTTATTCTAATTTAACTGTAGCAATATTTTTTTGATGAGCTTTCAAGCTTAACGAGTTTGGTTCATAACTTCATACCACGTGACAAGTTCGTAATACAACAACATGAGAGGTTTGAACGGCCCGGATGTAGGCCAACATCCATGGGAACGGCAGGATCCCCATTTCGAAAGATTTTGCTATGAAATTATGCTTCTGAAGTTATAATTTGTAAACGATAATCTAAAAATTCTCTCAAACAATTATGTGAATCAAATCTGTAACTCAAGACATGAACAACAAGCCCTTTAGGCTGTCAGGAAAAAAAAGAAGAGAAAAGGATTAAAATTTCTCAATCTAAAATAAGAAATAATTAGACCAAACAAATTATATGCCATCTTAATTTTTCACTATTTTCACCCCTCCTGATTTTAATCATCCAAACCACCTAATAAGATTACGGTTTATTTTATTATCCTTTTTCCCACCCTACGACCAAACAAAAGATCTACCAACAAAATAAAAACGCACGTACGGTTTGGATTCTGTCAATAATTTTTAAATTAAAATGTCAATTGTCGTCTATTTTATAAGTAAGAACTCAAATTTTCGATTGATGTTAACATACGGCAATGAAACGTACAATAAAATCCATAAATAACGGTGCCTCATTTGTACATTAATTATTCACATTTTAAATACAACTCCAAGTGTAATTATGTTTCAGCTCACTCACGTGCATCAAAGAGTCTCGGATACTATTTTGTCAATTTTGTAACGTGCATCGAACGGTCTCGGATGCGGATACTAGTATTTTGTCAATTTAGTGTTTTGTAAAGGCGGTTGTGATGGTTTAAACATCCAAAAGGCTGAAGAAAGCGGCAAGTTGGCAAGACCAGCGTGCGAAGACGGCGAAGTGGACGAAGAGAAGAGAACGGAACGACGAATTGCAGAGCCCGGAAATGGATAAAACCGCACCCTTCCAAAACCTTCACAGCAGAGAATACCAAGGTCACAAGAAGAAGGTATTCTCTCTCTCTCTCTCTCTGCAATATTTTCTTGTCAAGTTGCGATCAGTTCGAACTTACAGAAAAACCCTAGGATAACTGCGTATTGCTTGTGTGTTTCTGAAAAAACACTGTTTTAACTCTCGACGAATTGATGTTTGTTTTGTTTTTCTTGATTTTAAATGAAAGGTGCATTCGGTTGCTTGGAATTGCAGTGGCACGAAGGTTGCATCCGGTTCTGCTGATCAAACGGCTCGAATTTGGCATATCGAGCCTCATGGACATGTATGACTGACTCTCGGGACGCTTGTTTTACTTCTAAGGCTGCAAATGATCCGAGCTTTGAAGCTTTTGCTCATTCATAATTAGTCTAGTTCCAGCTTGCCTCGTTTAGTAATGGTTTGCTTACTAAACGAGCCTCTATAAAATGAGCGGAGCCTTTATGAACAAGCCGAGCATTTATAAACGAGATTTGTTAGAACCAGCTCGAGCTCAGCTCATTTACTAAACGACCGTAAAACTCAAGCTCGACTCATATACTAAAGAGTCGAGCCTCAAGCTGCTTGTGAACAGTTCAGTTCATTTGCAGCCCTATTTATTCCTGCTTTTTGTGTTTGTTTTTTATCAGTCTTTTGTCATTCTCAGTCCATAGGTATAGTCTATGTACAGTAACTTCCTAGCGGACCTAGCCCTTGTAAGATTGTAAAATAAAAAACTTAGCTGTTAAAATAACTCCATTTTGGTTGGTTATCCTAGAATCACATTAGGGGCACATATGTGATATGTTTTCTTATTCCTTGCGTTTTACAATAAATTCTATCATCGTTATCTTGAGTTTTACCTTCATTGCAGGAATGTTGTGTCATTGTCTGGTATCATTATGACGGATGCTTTGTTTCGATTAAGTTATAACGCCCACATGTATTCTGTTTTTGATATGGAGATGTTTGTTCAGGGTAAGGTTGAAGACATTGAACTGAAGGGGCACAATGACAGCGTGGATCAGTTATGCTGGGACCCGAAACATGCTGACTTAATAGCAACTGCATCGGGTGACAAGACTGTTTGTCTGTGGGATGCCCGTAGTAAGTGAATTTTATCCTGGGCAAGTATGTTTTCTTTATAGAAGTGGGAAGTATGTTGAATATATGAAACCAGCATGCCACCGGAATTCCTTTGATATATCCTGTTACAACAGAGAGCTAGAAGCCCCTAATATTTCAACCATGGCTATCAATGGCATGTTCTTTGGTTACAAACTTACGATAGGCTACTGGGAAAGTGCTTTCTGAAAAAATTGGTTAGGAAGTGAGTTGTCTTAGTGGGATGCATATGGTGATGTTTGCATCCACAATATTTTGAAGAGGTAAAACAAATATCGTAACAAGGTGTGAGTGAATAATAGTAAAAGGGTAAAACCACCTTTCAAATTAAATCTCGAAAAAGTAACCACAGAAAAAGAAAGAACAATAGTCCAAGAGTTAGTTTCATTTCTTATTTCTGCTTGTCAAAAATGGCTGCATAATTAAGTCTTTATCAGAATAACGCAAGCTACTCAGATACTTGTCGGGAAAACGGAAGTACTTTCAGGGATACTTGCACATGTCTAATTTGGTTTCTGCAGGTGGAAAATGCACACAGCAAGCTGAACTTAGTGATGAAAATATTAACATCACCTACAAGCCTGACGGTACACACATTGCTGTTGGGAACAGGGTATATGTTATGGTTCTCATTATTTTCTAAATTCGCGGTATTCAAACTTGTCAAAATTTGTAGTTTTGTTTATTTCGGGTCTCACTCCCACGTATTAGTTATTACTATTAGCCCTTGGCTCAACTCGATAATTATTAGTCTAAGGAAGCGATGTATTCCATCTTATGTTCAAAACTGGATTTTCACTGGTTCCGGTTTCTTGGTATCATTTGGATGTTAGGGAGTCCTGAATAATGCATGTTCTCTATGCTCTATCTTCTAGAAGTTAGTAGAAGTACGTGATCACTTATCTCACTCTGTCGATTTCATTATCGATAGGATGATGAACTAACAATATTGGACGTGCGCAAATTTAAGGCTATCCATAAGCAGAAATTCAGTTACGAGGTAATGTAGTTTCTCTCAACTTATGTTGAAATTTCGCTTTCGATCAACTGGAAATTTTTGCTGGCATAAACCATCTTAGCTATTGCTTATTACTTAGTAGTGGTTGGGAGTTATTGGGAGAAGATTACCTGTTTACTCAGATGGCTATAGAAGTATATCTTCCAAAACAGACCATATATTTTAGTCCGCATGTTAAGCAGTTCTTGAATCCTTTCTTATCAGGTAAATGAGATGGCATGGAGCATGACAGGTGATAGGTTCTTTTTGACAACAGGGAATGGTGAGAAACAATAGCTTAACAGGAAAGTTGATTTGGGGGGGGGGGGGGGGGTGGGGCTTGCTGATGCCACGAATAGAACTCTTTTTGTTCCATGATTTGGATGCTTTACCTTTTCTTGCTTAAAAAATAAGTTGCCTGTTATGGTTATTATATTCCTTCCTAGGCACTGTTGAAGTACTAGCATATCCATCTCTTCAACCAGTTGATACCCTTGTGGCTCATACAGCTAGTTGCTATTGCATTGCAATTGATCCATTAGGAAGGTGAGCTACACATTTCTGTTATCTATTTTGAATATCTTCCTGATTACATCCATAATCCATGTATGTAATGGCTCAACGTTTGTCTTTTTGCCATGGAATTGCTGATCCCATAGTCTTGGGAATACACCAGATCTAATCTAATATTTAGTAGATATCATGGAACAGATACTATTACTCTCCGAAATGACCTCATTCTCTGGCAGATATTTTGCTGTTGGAAGTGCTGATTCGTTGGTCAGCCTTTGGGATATCTCACAGATGCTCTGCGTAGGAACATTCACAAAACTCGAGTGAGTTTCTCTTCAATTTTGACATGTACAAGTAACCTGTTTTCATTACAAGAACTCTTCCATGTACTTGTTTAGCACTGCGGTCACCTTCAACAATGGGCTGGAAATGGCTTTTATTTTCTTATTCTCAGGTGGCCAGTCAGGACAGTAAGCTTCAACTACACTGGAGAATATATTGCTTCTGCCAGTGAAGACTCATTCACTGATATAGTATGCATCGTCGTTGAGCTTCTTTATATTGGTCATATGCCTGTTATGTACATCGCAAACTCAGATTGTTTTTTTGTGCAGTGGTGGTTGTATCCTTCCATTTGAAGTTAAAAACATTTGCCTACTATGAGTGACTTAGCCAAAGTTAACAAACCAAGCCTTGCTGGCAACATAAATCATTTTTACAACATTTTGCCTTTTATTTGTATCCATTTAAAGAGGTTCAGTTAACTGGAAGAATGCTAAGTTGCTACATTCTGAAACAGTCCAATGTTCTAACCGGACGATCAGTCTACCAAATTCCCTGCCGGGCTGCCACGAACAGCGTGGAATGGAATCCCAAATACAATCTGCTTGCATATGCGGGAGATGATAAAAACAAGTACCGGGCTGATGAAGGTACTTAAGCTTCTTGCTGTAGTAGTACCAGATAAAAAGGAACTTCAAAGATGTTAAACATTCTGTTTGTGCTTTGCAGGTGTTTTCCGAATATTTGGCTTTGAGAGTGCATAGGATTTGACAGAATATACAGGATAGGCTGCAGCGCTAATTGTCTGAGAGAGACATCTTAAGTACTGTTTTTGATTTTGTTGATTTTCACTTGGTTCTTTTTTCCCTGGCTGTTGGTGGAAGAATTAATCCTGGACCAAGTTTAGCATTTTGACTTAAGATGGGAGTGTAGGGTGTTGAACCAACTCTTGGAGACCAAATTTGGTAATGCAAAAAAAATTTAATGTACTTATTCATGGTAGGGTATGCTCCTGTGCAAAAGGGTACATGTATAAAAGATACTCTCGTATAATCGAAAACAATCGGAACACAAGCAGTGTTGCATGGTGAATACATTGCACTGCAGTAAAAGTATCTTCAGCCGCCAAATGGGCATATAAATGCGGTTGCTGGCCCTTCTGGAAAAATTGGAAACCATAATTCATATGAATGGAGCTTGGCTTCATAGCAAGTTAAGTTGTTTCTGCTCCTCGTCATGATGTTCTGTTGTTGTTGTATGCTGAATCTAAGCAAGATCGGACCAAGATGCTTCATCCCCTGGCAGTGCTCCGGACACAAATGTGTGCCCAAATTTATTTGATATGTGTTGAGTTATTTGATATGTGTGGATCCTTTCAAGCAGTTCGATGAACTAATTCATCTGTGAGAGAAAGAGAGAGGGAGTGGAATTTCTACAATTAGTAGCAAAGATCAATGGAAAAACTAAAAAATTACTCCATATAGGATCTAACCTAGACACTTGGCTGCTAAATCGGCCCCTTCCAATTTCCCTTCCAAAACTTGATGTCATGGCCACTGTTGGACTCGAACCTAAACGCAGAGGATTAATTTGGAAGCAGGGGAGACCAGAGCTGCAAAGCAAAGCAAACAAATAGTTAACAGATTCTGGTAACACCAAGTGAGGGGCTTCCACTTGATTTCCACACTCGAGCTTTTCATTCTCTTCCCATTTTGCGGCTCTTTCGACAGATCGAAGCTCGCCCCTTTCATCCTCAATTCCTGAATGCACCTTGTCAATGCCCTGCTCTCAACTCTCTCCCTCTGTAACTGCTTCTCCACCTTCCAATACCTGTACAATTTCATCTGAACCAACAACATGATGACAACCGAAGTCGAAACAGATAAAATCGAAGGAATAAACCAACTACGACACACGCGATCGTGGTGTTCCGAGTTAATAGAAGACGTGAACAAAATGGTGAGGAAAAACCCATGAAAGACGAAGAAGAAAAAACAAAGTTGGAACAAGTCTGATTTGATGGAATCCATTCCGGTCTCTTTCATGGAGATTCGACGGGCAAAGAGGGATTCCTCTCTCTGCCAGAGCTTGAGGAGCAAGAGATGGCCAGGGGATTGGGAGATTTCCATCAGTGGATGGTTTTGCATTGCGCATATCGTGATCTGTTGCTTCTGTTGGTGTTCTTCGTCGACGGGGATTTCGACTATGTGGGTGTCTTTGGATTCCGCCATTGATTGAGAAAGATTTGCGGGATTAAGTAAATGTAAATGAGTGTGCGAATGAGTGAGTGATTGGTGGGTTATGTGATTTCGTTAAACAGAGAGCTATATACGGAAACAATGGTGATTTCGTTAAACAGAGAGCTATGTAGGGAAACAATGGCAACCACAGAGAGAGAGAGAGAGAGAGAGAGAGAGAGAGAGAGAGAGAGACGTTTTTGTGCCGACAAAGAGGGAGTCTCAGGTATTTAAACGACACGAGGAGGAACACCCAACGGTCAGATTTTTGTTGTGCTGGCCACAACGGATAGATTTCTTTTATAATTACACGAGTCCGTTAAAGAAAAAGTCAATGATACAGAACTACGTAGTAAATGCCAAAGCAATTAGATTCTAATCCAACATCTATGTAGAATTTCTCCATCTAAAAATAAAAATCTATGGAAGATTTAGCTTTTATATGTTCGAGGTATTCAATAAGTATAACCATTCTATATTGAATTTCAACCTAAAATATTGTATACAGATAATTTAACTCCTGAAGAATTGCACAATATCGACAACATGATGAAAGAATGAAATCGTTAGTCAAAAGCAAAAATCATCATGAAAGTAAAAAACATAATTACTTTTCGTCATATTAACACCGAAAGTAAAGACAGTCAGCATCTTCAACTACAGCAAGCACCTGTTTTAGTCATGTTTCCACCGAGAGAGAAAAGTTACAAGCTTTATATACACATATATATTTCAAATGTTTTGTGAGCGGAACCAACCGCGACATATGTGCGTGTGTGTCTATGCTGATTGCTTCTTGCCACTTTCTAATCGTTTATGTAGGTTTTCTATGGTGTAACGGTACAATAAAATGTTACACACATCAATTCCCGACGTCACTTTATAAACACATGGTTGATGATGAGTAAACTGTTACAAAATATTGATTAGGTCACGGGGTGTAACAGTACCATAAAAAAATTAAATTACAAGGAAAGATAAGCAAATAATTTGATAAAAGCAAGCGAACCAACCATCAACGATTATGTCAAGCAAACTTTTCATAGTTGGGTTGAGTATCAAGTGAACAACCATTGTTTCCTGTACTATTTCAACATAGTTCTGTCACTCTCTCATTTTACAGTAGAATAAAGCATGCCCTGGCAAAATCTTTCGTCTTGCGATTTTACATTTCGTAAGAGAAATAAAGTATGCCCTAGCCAAACCTTGCTTTTATCAACCCTTCAATCGATCCAACCAACGCAAACAATGCGACCATCAAACAAACAATGGTAAAAACACGAAGGACAATCCACTTTCTTGTCCAAGCTCGGATATTCATCTGGGCAATGTACATTTCCACAGGGAAATAGATAACCAACGGCCAAAAGGTTAAAGAGCCAGCTACTCCCACAACTTGGTTGAAGTAAGGGAAGGCTATTGCAATTCCAGTGATAAATGCAACATAAACCGTTCGAAAGCACAGCCTGAGAAAATTTAACCTAAAAGCTGGCAACACTGGAGCTTTCAAAACGTAATTTTCATGTATAAATTCACTGTTGGGGAACTTCTCAGCAATCAATTTTTCCAAGTCTGCAAACAGTGGTTGACTGAATACCTGCCAACAAAGAGGACAAACATTTGAAACAGAACTAAAATTTCCTAGAGATCAGTTAAGGCCATGCATAAAAAGTTGCAGCAATTTGGTTGGTTGAAAACTCAGTTTCTTCTAAACAAGTAATCAACTTCAAATGGCATTCAACGGAAGGCATTCCCGTTTATGGAAGCAAGCATGATAAGTTGTACGTTGTCTATATCTCCAATGAATATAGAAACTTTTGCTAAGAAGTCTCCCCAAAGTATCACAAGGACTAGGTTTGGGAGGGCGAGAATAAACCAATCAACACAATTTCTCTACCTTGAAAAAGGTTAAAACCAATCTTTAGACGTGGTAACTGGTAATCTTAGATTTGTGAATTGTTTAGAGAACATAAGTTTTAGGTGTAAGAAAGTAGCATCATTAGTTCTAGTAGGAGCAGTACCTGATATCCTCCAACTAGATGAAGAATGATGCACGCATTAGCAAAGTCGATGAGCCAATACGGCTCATAGAATCCGAATCCTGTTAGGAGGTTCCCTGGTGCAGAATTCCCAAAGGCCGCATAACCAAATCCTCCACAGCAGAGATAAAAGAATGTTGTTAAACTAATCGCTGTTGCTGAGGCCTTCTTCATGGTTACCTTTTCTGGTGGAGGAGACTTCAAAGTGTCCTTCATGTTTTGGAAATAACACTAATTCAGGTTTGATGCTCTTATATAGTGGAACTCTCCGATATGAAAATGGAAACCTACGGTACCTGTATCTCAATTAGAATGACAGAGAATGGAAAGGCAAACGCAATGTCCCCAATCGCTTGAGAAACCAACCATGCTTTCTGAGGTGTTGTAGAAGTTGGTACCCCTCCAATGCTACCCTTTATGCTTCCATCTCCTGCATTTCATACTCAAGAAACAAGATGTTGAGACTCTTAGAATACATGACTACATGCCAATTGATGGGCATCAAAACTGTTTGATTTCGCAGGAGAAACTTTTGGATTCCATTTGGATACGTAGATTTGGATGGGGGAGTTGATTTAAAATACACGGATTTCAATGCTTTGGGTATTTCAAATTAAACATCTCAAACAGTGGTTTTGATAAAAAAAAATATGCATATGCACAACCAGCAAAACAACATAACTAAAGAATATAGCCATATACATCAATAGCTCGCACTGCTCCCAGTGAAAGGAGAAGAAGAGCTTGAATCCAGGGACCACCAGGTTCAGCAGTTGCTGCCAAATCCCTTTAAGTCTTCCATGACTCTGATCTTCCCCGCAATCACCTCAGTGCACCTCTCTCATAATCTTCTCCCCCAGTATGAAGTTCTAAAAGATAAGTCCTGTATGTTCCCAGATGCGCAAGAGAAGATAATGCTGAAGCAGAAAGTCTGAACAAACAGAAAGAATGATGAAAAACGAAGACAACACTGCCCAAATGAGAGGAGGAGTCCCCCTAGATGTGCAAGCAAAGATCAAGAAGAACTGCAGAAGCAGACGTCTGAACGATTGGAAAATACGATGAAAACTGAAGAAAATACGGCCCAGATGAGAGGAGGAGGTGGAGGAGGAATCAATAAGCTGATTTGGCTGGATTTGAAATTCATAATCATCAAAAGGGAACGTGAGGATTTGAGGTCCAGATCTCAATTCCTTTTGAAATTCTTATATCCAAATGGTGCCTTAAATTATCATTTCAGCCACCCCACCAACTGCAGTGATACATTTACATGGCATATAATATTCTTTTGATAACTCAGGTATAGCAGATAGTTGATCATACCTATTACTTTTGCGAGGCCAAGTGCCGATCCAATGATCGAATAGGAGAATGACATGATTGAAGCGACAATTGAGAGCCATTCTGTATCACGAAAGTTGGGTATCTGAGACATTACTAGTTGAACAAATCCAAAGAAGAGCATATAAGAAGTATATCCATAGTCACAAGCAGCTTGGTGCCCTTCTTTGTGGTAACAGTTTGATTTCAGAATTGCTCTGCAGCCATTAACATTACAGAACAGTTACAAATGAATCTTCTTTTTCTTTTGTTGTTAAGTGAGAGGAAACATCAGTAGCTGAAATAAAAAATGAACCACTGGCTAGTTGATTGAATTCATAAAATTGATTTCATTAACCCATCTTCATCTGAAACAGCTCAAGTATGTAAAACAATTGAATCCTTGTTAAGTGATCGCTTTCCTCGAGTAAATTTACATTGTAGAACGAGATTTGAGCTGTGGAAAGCCAAATTCACTACAGATAGGATGCCATATTGTGAGAAGAAAACATCTAAACTATGAGGAATTAGAGAAGGAATACCTAATGCTAGTAGCAGCCGTAATGGTATAGACGATCCCAACCTTGCAATAGTTTATTCGTAGAAAGATACTAGACACTACTGCGCTCCTCTTTCCTGAAATCAGATCCCGTGGCAACTGTTAGGTCTAATATGCTGATAAGCAAAATAATCAATACAAATGATTGTCATCCAAAGTTTAATCATGTGATAATAAGCAAGCATCTAAATATGGGGTCCCTTTGCAATGCATCAAAACCGCATAAATTGGTATATGACCAAACATTTCTTAACTAATGCAAGAATATCTCACGAGAACAGTAGCTGGAATCACCTATCTGAGCTAAATTATAAGTAGTTTCCTGTAAAACTAAATAGCTGAAACCAGTGCCCACAGAAACCAATGGTATTACACATCCCAGACAAAGTACCATAAGAATGACTAAGCAGCATGCTCAGTGCAAAGGAACATAAATGGACGTGCTGAAATAACGCATTAGTTTGGTGCAATGGTGCTGTTCAAGTCATCCGCTATTCAGGACAAGAAGTGAACCCATAGCCCCTTACTCCATTCCAACAGAATTAAAAGGCAGTTCCTTCTATACAAGTTTTGCAAAAGGAAATTGTGGACTTAGAGAACTTTCTTACAACAAATAGGGATTAGAGTTGCTCCTGAAAATTTGGCATGACAAGAGGAATCTTTTCCTAAAATGGGCTGTGATGATAATCTATTTAAACTATGTACTTGTGTAGTGTCTCACCTAAAATCATCCGAACGGCTGCCAAGTAGGAGGTATTTCTGGTAGGCCCGCAAAGGGGATCGGGTGACCGGTAGCAGTTGCAGAGAGAGAAGGCAGAAACAGTAGTGATTGACGCAAATATCAGCATTGTCAATGGTCCTGCAATCCAACCTAGCTGAGCCACGCTCCATGCCAGTGATAGTACCCCTGATCCTATCACTCCCGTTATTATGTGCGCCACAGCAGTCCATAGGATCCCTTCATAAAATCAATAAACCCATATCTTAGTTATATACAATATCTTAAGCATAATTCTCCACCCATATACGGTCATATCACGTGAAGATGATACTTGATAGATGTGAAAATAATTGACATGTGAGTGTTGCTTCTTGCAAAAGTTAATAAAACATGAAGATAAAACTAAATTTTATCCTGGTCAGGTCAACAAATTCATCATACTTCGATTTAATTTATACGAATTCAACAAAAATAAAAATAAAAAACTTAATTTATTTCGACCAATGCATGATTTCTTGTGAACTGATATTGTTTGGGCTTGAATGCTTGATTTCTATACTTCTCCTGAAGTCATTTTGTAAGATGAATCAATGTTCAAGGGTATTGCTTAGATCCCCAATAATTCAATGGGTAGTGACTGTTAGGGGAAAAGGGGGGCACAATAAAAGAAAGAAGAAGAAAGACAAACCAGTTCTTTTGATGGGTTGAATGGATGATGCAGAAAACGAAGATTCAACCAAAGGGGTTTGATGATCTCTGGCTTCCACTCCCATGGCCTTCGATTCCAAAGTACCCATTAGTTTCGATTGAACTAAAACGCATTTGTCAAGAATACATACATACATAAGCACAAAAACATACCTATATTCTTGCGAAGTTACCCAAAAGTTGCTAGACTTCAGCTGCCACAGTGACGGTGACGGCCATGGTGGGTGACTGGTCCCGTGTTCTTTTCTCTTTCCTGTAAAAGCAAGAGAGGAACGTGGGAGCATTTTCAAATGTTGGTAATTAGTAATTATTCTGTCGGGAAGACACACACAAAAACGATTACTGCTATTTTTGTGGACCAATTGGCTTATCCGTCCCAATTTAATTATCACTTCTAGATGTTTGTACCATTTTTCAATTGATTATATCTTGTAATTTAAAATATTTTAGGTGATTTTGAAAACATTGTATTATAGAATAAATCAAGATTTATCAAATAAGATCCATATTGGATATAAAATTCATTACCAATTTAAAAATATAATTAGTTTTTTTATTTGGTCAGAATAGAACTGGGACAAATAAATTGGAACGGGGATTTTTTTTATTTTTTATTTTGTAACGAAGAGCGGTCCCTGGGCCAATTTATGCACGCCACACGACTAATCTTTCTGGCCTACAATTTTTGCAAGAAAATTTTAATTTTTTTCAACAATTCACTAGATATCGATGAGTTCTTTTAATTTATAAAAAAAGTTTAAATTTTTTCTTGAAAAAAATGAATTATTTTTTAATTCTCGTTTTATGAACCAGACAAACATTTTGGGGGAGAGATATAAAGTTATTGCCGTTGATGGCCCACTTGGCCTACTTCCTCGTACACTTCAACGGGAATCACCCAATAATTGATTCATGGATAAAGGAAAAGGGCATAAAAAGATATGAAGACAATGAAAGTGGGCATCTTTTATTTATTTATTGGGTTCCGGTGACAATAAAGCAGTGAGCTTTAAGGTGCCATGCGATATTTTAACGTGGTTATTTTATGGTATAAAACCATGATTCACAATAGTTGATGAACGACAAAATTAGCAGTCTAGTAAGATTAATACTACTATAATACTGAGGTTGGTTAGCATTTTTGAGTGTGACATTGACTTTTCTAATGGACAATGCAATCTTTTTGAACACACATTGTCTTCAATGAAGAATCCACAAGTCTAGAATATTCGAACTATTCAAGCACCCCCCAAGTACATACACTCAATCTGCTAAGATCCCATTTGTTTACCCGATTATTTAAGTCAAATCTCAATCAGCCTAGTGCGTTGCTCAAGTGGTGCAACCGTAAATCATGGCCAATGATAGCCCTAGAGAGAGCTAAACTTTCACCGGATAACCAAACATATTTACCGTAAAAAAAATACCCTTTATTACATCTCGTCATATACAAATTAAGCCATCTATGGAATGAATACATAAAATTGCCTTGCACCTCCAGCTAAATATGGCAAGAAAATTTTGATATGAATTTCGTCCTATTCCCCTTTGTTGAAAGCTTTATACTATGAGTTTCAGCTCAATTTTGCAACTACTAGCCCTTCAGTTGACCCAATTAAGGCCAGTATGGATACCAGCAAGCAAACCATGCTAAAAGTTTGAAAAAGAATCCACTTTGTAGTCCAAGTTCCAATCTTCTTCTGCACAAAGTACATTTCCATAGGGAAATATATTGCCAAGGGCCAATAGTTCAAGGCCCCCAAGACTCCCAAAACTTGGTTGAAGTAAGGGAAGATCATTGCAATTACAGTAGTTGATATAACGTAACAAGTCCGAAAACATAGCCTAAAAGGATTCAACTGAAAAGCCGGCACCAATGGGAGTTTAAACGGGTAGAAATTGTTCACGAATCCACTGTTTGGAAACTTTTCGCTAAACCATCTTTCCCCAAATGCAAAAAGTGGCTGACTATACACCTGACAAACAAATACTAGCCGTATTAGTGATAATATTTGTGCCCATATATATTGCAGTAAAAGGAAAAGATGAACAAGAAAAAAGGGAAAAGAAAATATAACATGAACAAGATGATATAAGACAGTTGTACCTGATATCCTCCAACAAGATGTACAACAATGCAAGCATTGGCAAAATCAATTAGCCAATAAGGCTCATAGAATCCAAATCCTGTTAAGAGGTTCCCCGGTGTATCACTCCCAAAGGCTGCATATCCAAAGCCTCCACAGCAGAGGTAGAAAAATGTGGCAATGAAGATTGCACCCACGGAGGCCTTCTTCATGTTCTGGTTTTCTGGTGGAGGTGATCTCAAAGTGTCCTTCATTACAAATGAACCATGTTTATTGCGCATTTCGTCTATCATTCTCTTTTAGAAACTTTAATTCTCAGTAAGTGAGCTCTTCTAGCCAACTTCCTTTTTTCCAGTGCCTGACTTTAAAATTCACTTTGCTTGAAACATGTAATGTTTATCAAATGACAGCGAATACCTGTATCTCCAGAAGAATCAGCGAATACGGATAGGAAAAAGCAATATCTCCAAGAGCCTGAAAGACCAACCATAGTTTATCAACTATACTATCGGCTGAAACTCCTCCAACGCTCCCCTTGATTACCCCATTTTCTGCAATGCAAAACCAAGAAAGTCAATCTCCTTACAGCTGAATTTCCGTCAAAAGGTCTAATTTTTTTCATTCCTTTAACTGATTGTAAGGGAGTAGCAGCGGCATTCAGATTTCAGTATAGTACAGTGAAAGGAAAATGAAAAAAGAAGTGAAATTATTTTTGCACATTCATCGTTCCATGAGTATATAAACAAACAAAAATGTGACAAATACATATTTACGTCAATCTTATTTTTCTTAAGTTAACCAAACAAAAGACCCATATTTAGCTTATTTCACTTGATTGCTTTCGTACCTTTTCCCTTCCATTCTCATTACTGGGCAAATCCAAGATCCAAAGATAGCATAGAAGAAGAATAAATACATTAGCCAATAACATACCAATAACTTTTGCAATGCCAAGTCCCAAACCGATAAAAGAGTAGGAGAAGGACATGATTGTTGCCAAAATAGAGAGCCATGCCATGTTATGAAAATCTGGTATCTGAGAAACCACTATCTGAACAGCTCCAAAAAGTAGCATATAAGTAGTATCCCCATATTGGCATGAAGCCTCATGACCTTCTTTGTGGTAACAATTTGATTTTTGAATAGCTCTACATCAATTATATAAGAAACAAATGTCAAACACCAGCTAAGAAATCATCTATGTGAACTCCTCTGACAAATGGTAAGAGAGAAGCAAAGACACAACACTTAAAAACACTGCTGAAATGAAAGACAAAAGTAGACATCATCTTTGAGTGATTCAGAAACACTCATCAGCCATCCACCCACCCAACCACACACAAGCTGTGTACAATCTTAGTTTCACAGTCAATATTAATGTCTTCGTCGGATGCATGGGTGCTCGAAATTTGGGCAGTTTTACGTAATCTATTTGATTTCCTGTAGTTCTTTTTGCCTTGCAAAGGTTGTTCTATCAGTATGGTTTACTTTTGTCGATTCAGATTTGAAGAAGTTGAATAGAATGAGAGGAGTTTCACTTCTATTGGTTCTCGTTCAAGGATAATAGGAACATTCATGAGGTTGTTCAAAGGATTCTTTAAAAACAGCATTTCTTCATTTAGAGTCTTAGACAGCATTTCCCCGATTACACATTAGTACAATTGTAACAATAATTAAGCTCTTCATCATCCTTTTGATTATATTCCTGATCTTCTCCAAAACAACTCATTGGGGTGGTCAACCTCCTTGATTCGATCTGCGGATCTTATCATGAGATGCCAATATGTAAGTACATTAAGCATCTGCGGTTGTATCAGGAGGTGGTATGCATTGATTCCAGCAAAAATTGTGAAGTGATGATTGTATATGCCGAACAGGATGTATGAGAAACAGTGGAAGTAAAAGAAAATGATGACAACAAAAGAAACCAATATTTTCAATATAAGCAGCAGTGAACACAATGATGTGATAATCTCTCTCTCTCTCTCTCTCTCTCTCTCTCTCTCTCTCTCTCTCTCTCATATTGGTCAAATGGCACTCTCCCGAGGGAGGGTTGAAGAGGCATCTCGACAAGCCCTCAACTCTAGCCTCCAGGTCGTCCTTGCTAATCCCTATTGAAGTTCCAAAGCACATACACAAGTGAAGTTCCACACCTAAAGAAACCGGACCAATAACTTGACTACATCAAAAGGCACACAATCACAAATTACCCATCTCATGAGGGAAAACTCCTATTAGTGTTAAAGAATTAGTGGGATTGTTGTTACCAAGGTTATCTGCAGAAAAACCAGTATAAGTGTGATTTCAAAGTCCTACTACAAGTGAGGAGATCTCTAGCAATGGGGCAGGAAGAACAATGGAATGCAGCACCCAAGCTGTGAAGTGAACCATGATAGGGGAAGGGGGCCAGATCCAATAAGGCTAATAATGAGCTATACAAAACAAAAATGGTTAGCAGTTTAGCTATCTCAGAGAGGGGCACTAAGTTAAAATAATGCTGGAAGGTTTTACCACAAATTACACACTGACTGAAGTCCCAATCTCATGGGTCATGAGAGGGCACATTAGCCAGTTCAAAAGAGCATTGAGCTGCCACTTCTACCTAATTCAGTGTAGAACAATGGAGGTTCTAACCTGTGGTTTCAAAGGGCCTCACACTAGAAGATTCCATTTTCGTAAAGTATACAAGTATTCAGATAGTCTGCAACCATTATACCGTATGTGCAAGGCGCTAACATATGTTCCACTGCAAACTCCTTGGTAAAGATAATGAGAGAAGAGGGGAAAAGTCAGGACTCTCCCCCTAAGCCCCATCCCTTTCAAAAGATAATGGCTTAAACTTCAGTCTGAGTACCTTTTCTCCAAAAAATCACTTCAGTTTGACCATCTCTGATTAAGGAGATACTGCCATTCTCTAATCTAATTAGGTAACGATTGATGATTTCTCTATATATCAATAAGGTAAACATCGATTATCACATCATTGTGTTCACTGCTGATTACATTGAATATATTGGTTTCTTTTGTTGTCATAGTTTTCTTTTACTTCCACTGTTTCTCATGCATCCTGCACTGTACTGCATATACAGTCATCCCTTGACAATTTTCACTGGAATCAATGGATTTCAATATAACTATATTATTAGTTCGCATCCAAGTGTTATGCCTCTACAGGGTGGTCTAATATGTATAAAAGAGTAGGTTTGCCACACATTGTTCAGTTTCCAAATATATTGGCAACAATCAAGAAAGTATGTCCAAAAAGAAAAAGAATTTGTTGTCCACCAAATATCAAAGAGAAAGGTACTCTACTATCAGATGGCAGAGGTGGGTTTGTCTCTTTTTGTAGCTACCTTGCACTGACAGCAGATGTAATAGTATATGCGATTCCACCTCCATATAAGCTCTCTTGTAGAAACACTCCACAAATTCGTCTCCTTTTCTCCCCTGAAATTAAACTTTTTTGTTAGGTCTATCAAATAAATTGATCCAAGAAGCTAGCACACTGATTCCTGGTTTTTTGGGACAACTCATTTTCATATTGATCAACTAATGCACCACATAAGCATATGTTATTTTCAAACTAGTTTCTTATACAACCCATGTTATATAACCTAAGACAACTGAATTAAGTAGAATACAAGAACCCTTTTCAAGTGATGGGTCTAAAGGTAACCGGGAGCTTAACGAAGAAGCAAGCACTGACCTAAGTACAACTCGACAGCTTCCATGTAGGATCGATTTCTACCGGGCCCACATTCAGGGTCAGGAGATCTGTAGCAGTCACATAGAAGGTTTGCAGAAAAGATTGTGGTGGCTGCAAAAACCACAATTATTAGAGGACCGGCCACCCACCCAAGCTGAGCCGTGCTCCATGCAAGGGACAATACTCCCGCCCCAATCACTCCAGTTATTATATGCGCCATTGCCGTCCATATTGTCCCTACACATACATTAATCCATAAAAAGACTAAGAACAAATCCAATTTCCAGAACTAATCATTTCACAAAAGAATTAACTAACGTATCAGCGGTTATCCCATCACTTCACATCAAACATTAACTGGCGAACTCAGTTGTGTAATGGAAGGTTTGTTACCCAGAAATGAAGAATGTGAAGCAAGTAGAATTTAACCAGGAAAAACACAGCCTTCTGTATTGTAGTTAGTCGCAACACTATGCACCCCCAGGGAAAAAAAGGATTTGATGAGTATCATCGTGAATTGGTATAGTGATGCCCACAAAAAGAAACATTAATTTTCCATCCAATTTTCATCATTCCTATCATTCTTGAAAAAATTAAACCCATAAAAGAAGCAACATAAAAGAACCGCATTCTGGTCATTTAATGAAGATTGTGAAAGATAAATACGCAAGGCGGAAATAAGCCCATATGCAGTAAGCATCAATGAGCAAACCCCTGCTGCTTTCCTACCTCATGTACAGACTACAGAATGCACACTCTGTGGTTTGGCTTCCAATAGTAAAGGTGTGTATTCTGTTAGAACTGCATGGCCTGCTATTAGATATCCTATTGTCTGATATAGCAGTACAAGGTAATGTCCCAAAATGGTCATTCATTTTGCAGCTTATTTTGTCAGATAAATTGGCTACTGGAGAACCCAAAGGATTAGCTCAAGCGGTAAGGAAGGCAGAGGTAACCATCACAAGACTAGTTTGCTTCCCACTAAAAGAAAAAAACTTTGGGCTGCCCTCTCTGCAAGCGGAAGCTTTTTGGAAATAGCTGTGGAATGGGGCTCCGGGTTTACGTTGCGGCCACATGATCCAAGATTGTGGTGAGTGAGATTGATTCTAGATTACGCAAAAAAACAAAACGAATTGGCTAATGGAGAGAGACTCTTCAGCTGGGGAATCAATCTTGAAGAAGATTGTGTGTTCTGCAAACAAGCAAAAGGAGACCCATGTACACTTGCTTTCTGAATGTGTGTAATCTGCGAGGATCTGGGCTATGGTCATGGATGGATCATAGATGCAACACAAGGGGAAACCCCTCTCATGATCAAGTGAACTAGGTTGAGCCATCAGTCACCTAGGTCAGGCTAGGTGCGACGTCTTTCTGTACGGTAAAACCATCCATCCTTGGTATGGGATTTGCTGCAGTTATCTATCAGGTTTACCTTGAGAGAAATACAAAGAGTTTTCATCTCTCAGGACAGCCAGAGATTACCTGAAATCCTTGCTCAAGGTCATTGAAACTGATATGAGAAATAGAACATGCTCTTGGAGGACAGTAGAAAGGGTTTGGATTCTCTCATGTCCAAGTTTTGGACTGGACGGACAGTCTAAATTTGGAACTATACATTAGTATAATCGATGGTTCACTTTATCAAATTTGAGTCATCGATTAAAGTAATTGACAGATCCAGATTTGGACTGTCCGTCCAATCTAAATTAAGAATCGGAGAAGATCCAATTCCAAGTAAAAAACAGGTACTCCCCTCTGTCCCTTTTTGCTTGCATCTTTTTCGGAAAACGATAATTCCTCGCATAAAAAACTATATTTCCCTGAATATTTTTTTGACTTATTCTCAAACTGTTTAAACGATCAAATGAGATTAGTATCTACTGAAATCTCTCCTTTTTTTCCCAAGAAAATGCACGTTTCTTGATTTTAAGAAAAGAAAAGGATGGATAAACGAAGGCTTGCCTCTTTGTAATTTCTTTTGTTTTTTGGTCTGGTTTACGCGGTTATGCTCTTGCTGTGGGCTGTATTGGTCTGGCTTTGGAATGAAGTCTCTAACTTAATTAGCCCAAGAAAACAGCCAATGGAAAACATGCTTCAGCAAAACCACTGGAAAAAAAGAGTTGGGTATTGAGTTTACCAGTTCTTTTGAAAGTCTCCTCTGCTGGGTCACCGACACTTGGTATCAATGGAGCCTCACGTTCTTCTCCTTCTTCACCACCCATTACTCTCTCTCTCTCTCTCTCTCTCTCTCTCTCTCTCGAAAGAACTGGAAGATTACAATTCACTCATAACTCAGACGCATCAATCATGGAAAGTCTGGTTCTTTACTTCAAACGTTGACTAAAAGGACTGATGGATGGGCATGGCGTGGCCATAAAGCGAGACAACGGAGATGGGTAAAGAAGGGATAAAATATACTCCATACTAAAAATGAAGTTCATTTTCTTCGTTTTATAGGAATTTTATCTGATGTTACGAACATTCTCTGAATTGAAGTATTGAACCGATGGTCCTTTTCTTTTCATGACCGGATGTTCAGATCACGCTTATCTCGACTGATTGCAAAATTTTCATCCGGACAAATCTTTCAATAGTCTCCAAATTTGAAATATTTGACTCTTGAAATTCAAACATACGACCTCACGAGAATACGACCTCACGAGAATAGATGCCCACGTGATGTTATTTGACCACTTGGCAAAATACCTTTGTTGACAGACCGTCAGTTTCCTTCCAACAATAAGTCCAAGATTTAAATCATTTTATATCATATAAAAATAGAGGAAATCGAGTTATCCATAGCCCATTTGGCCTTCTCATCAACCACCGCTACTAAATTCATTTCGCTAAAGTTCTTATTTTTTAAGTATTTATTTTTTATTTTACGAAACAGATCATTCTCTCACAATATCACATTTAACTCAAAAAAATTATTAAAAAATTAAGTACTTATTTTAGTTAGTAGAATACACCCATTTTTTTATTACTCTATTTTAAGAGCGTGACAAGAAATGTACAAAAGTAAAGAAAACATAATAAATTCAGCGGATGCAAAGTATTACAATAAATTAACTCGCTACCGATGAAACACGCACGGATATATACACTAAGGATCAATAAAAAGCGAGAGTCCCACGAGAAAATGCATGCAACCTAAGGATGATGAAATAACGGTAATTTCACAAACAACAACGCTAGCTTCTTCGGTTGATAACGTTTATTGCATGCATCAAAAGAAGCTGAGATGGGTAATTGACGCGGATGACGAGGCAAAGAGACATGAGCAAACCATCTCAAGAGACAAGAAGCATGGTTTCTCACCCACCAGCTTCAGCTTTGGGGGGGAATGAGGGTTGGGTGGGTTGATGACGCCTGGGTTTGTTGTGTCTAAAAAGTTAGTTTCCCAAAATGGAAACAAAACAAACCAGCCACTCCAAGTTGGGTACCACTAGGCACTAGCTGTCTCCATCAAGTGTTTATTGCTTTTTATGGTTCTTCGAGGAATTTGAGAGCAAGTTGCTGAAGTTGATTCTCTCAGTCTTCTGACTCCTCTGCACAACTTGAAATGAGATATTTTCGAAAAGTAGGAGATACAGAAAGGAAGTGATAAGGGCAAATTTCACTGACCTCCCCTGAGGTTTCTAACACGAACAGAAACCTCCCCTGAGGTTTCTGAAATGACACTGGCCTCCCTTCCTTTACCTGACAATACCAATGGTCCCCCCTCCATGCACCCCCGTTGCCTGCACGTTAGAGAAACGGATGGAAAAAGTGATTTCCGTCCCTAATTTAGTTTTGTTTTTGTTTTATTTTCCAATATTACCGTAGAAATTATTCGTTGCCCCAAGGGCAACACGTGGACTTAGCCAGGTGGTGCCTCCCACCAATAAAAATTCGCTCCATTGACACACGATTCTTCTTTCTCCGGACACAGCTTTCTCTAAAAAAATCAAGTGTTCCAAATTACAATCTTTTTGAATGGGTGAGAAGATTTTATTTTTTTTATCATTTAATTCTAAATGATCATAATTAAATTTTGACTCTAGGACTCTCGTTGGTTAGTCCTAAGATATATTTGATTCTACAATTTTCTTAAGATTAATCAACGAGAGCCCTATAGTCAAAATTTAATTATGACCATTTAGGATAAAATGATCAGAAAACTAAAATATTTCTATCGGTTCAAACGGATTGAAATTTGGAACACTTAATTTTTTAACCATATTTTTTAATATATAAACTACAAGTTAAAAAATTAAGTGTTCCAAATTTCAATCCGTTTGAATGGGTGAGAAAATTTTATTTTTCTGATCATTTAATTCTAAAGGGTTATAATTAAATTTTGACTTTAGGGCTCTCTTTGATTAGTCCTAAAAGATATTTGATTCTACGATTTTCTTAGGGCTAATCAATAAGGGCCCTGTAGTCAAAATTTAATTATGACCCTTTAAAATTAAATGATAAATAAATTAAAATCTTCTCATCCATTCAAACGGATTATAATTTGGAACACTTGATTTTTTTAGAGAAAGCTGTGTCCGGAGAGAGAAGAATAGTGTGTCAATGGGGCAAATTTTTATTGGTGGGAGGCACCACCTGGCTAAGTCCAAGTGTTACCCTTGGGGCAACGAATAATTTCTCGGTGAAAGAAATACGGTAATGATTGAAAAACAAAACAAAAATAAAACGAAATTAGGGACGGATATCGCCTTTTCCATCCGTTTCTCTAACGTGCAGGTAACGGAGGTGCACGGAGGGGGGATCCATTGGTATTGTCAGGTAAAGGAGGGGAGGTCAGTGTCATTTCAAAAACCTCAGGGGAGGTTTCTGTTCGTGTCAGAAACCTCAGGGGAGGTCAGTGAAATTTGCCCAAGTGATAACCATTTTCTCTATTGTCCTGTTATTGTCAGTCTACTAGATTGCTAATAAACACACTAGAAGATAAGAAAAACACGTATTTTTATGTATTTTTTATATTCTTTAATACACACTTATACACTTATTACTAATTTATTATCGGCCTATTGGGTTGATTTTAGAAATTTTCATTTTTCTCTAACGTCACTCTCATATATGTGTTTTTACTAGGTGATTTATTTTGTGAAAGAAAGAGAGTATCATTAAAGAACAAGGGAGCGACAAAATCGATTCCCTAAAAATATTCATTTTAAGAAGAAGTATATAATTACTTTCATATTTGTCACTTGAGTGTTTCGGTATCTTTTCAGGACAAAGCCTAGGTTAAAAATCACTTCACACATGGAAGTGCAAATAATTCAGGTTAATGCGATCTACTTGCTGACATGTTTTACAAATTGATGGTGTTTTGTACTTTGCGGGTGTTTGTCAAAAATTATTTTAACAAATTTTTAGATTCGAACTTCTAAAAATCAATTTGTAGAATATTTGTCAAAAAATTTACGAAATTGCTATTTAGAATTTACAAATTTTGAGAACCTAAAAAAGGAAAAAAATTTCTCAAAATTCTAAAGCTCGGTTTGGGTAGTTTTTGGAAATTTGTGACACAAATTTTCAAAAAGGGAAAGAAATTTTCATAATCTTGCAACTATAACAAACATATTTCTCAACTTCTACTAAAATTCGAAATTTAAAATATATAGCGGAATCTGAAACTAAAATCTAAAATTTGTATTCATCGTAAACACACCCTTTATGCAATCAACAACCCAAGTTTTTTTTTTGTGGGTAATTATCAACAACCCAAGTTGAAACAAAATGGGGAATAATAGGGTAGGGCTCGTTTGATTACACTTTAAGCAATAAGCTAATAGGATTAGTACACAAAACATGCAAATAAGCAATTGGCGGCCAAAGAATTTTACTACTTACTACTCCGTTGTTTATTTTCTTTTTACTTATTTCTCAATAAAACAAGTAACTACGCAATGTGATCCCGAGGGATTGACACAATAGTAATCACTTGACAGTATGAGCATTAAGAAGTCTTTTTTATGTGGTTCGATTATATACACGTGTCATCAATCTATGCGTCACGTCATCTAGGAGAATAAATTAATGTAGAGAGGTGACAAAGTGGATCTACAGACTAAAAGTATATTCTTTTAAGCTTTAGAACAGTGGATCATTACAAGTGTCGAGGAACTATAGTCAATTGTATCGATAAATATCTAAACTGCTACAACATGTTTTTCTATAATCTGTCTCGTTACTTTTAGCGAAATTCTCTCTTTACCTATGCTATTGCTGCTGCTCCTCCTCCTCTTATATTCCATTAGAACTCGCTAGAGGACGGTGATATTGATCATCTGAATTAATCATTCTATTGAGCCAGATACATAAATCAAAATAAATAAGCAATGCCAACCAAAACATGTGATAGTATAATCTTTACCAGAGCCAAAGTGAAACTTGGGAAAATTCGAGGGCCAAATTGCCATTAACCACCCTCTTGGTCTTGGCAGATTTCGCTCGCATCTCCCGCCTCTTGGCTCAACCCAGGGTTTTTTAAAGCAAGCAAAGCTGTGAAGTTGCTCCCATCGATCTGCTTCTTTCTCCAGCAAATCCACGATGAAGCTCGTCAGGTCTCTCTCTCTCATCTCAAATTTTGCATTCTATACTTCCTTTATGGTTTCTTGATTTTCCCCAGTCGCACACTGTAATTTGATTTCCAATTTCCTCCGTTTAATTGTGTGTAATGTATACTTGTTTTCGCTGTGCAGGTTCTTGATGAAGTTGAACAACGAGACCGTCTCGATCGAGCTCAAGAACGGCACTGCTGTTCATGGAACCATCACAGGTCTTCCCCCCATCTCCCCTGACGATTTTTCTTTCTTTTGCTATATTCATAGTCGAATTAGGGTTTTTTTTTTTGTGAACCCTAATATTCTGTTATTCGTAGCTCTGTGGTTTTTAGACAGCTAGATAGTCATTCCGTTTTGTTGCACCAAGAATTGTGTTAAAAGAGGTTTTGTAGTCTCGCTTGGATATAGCTATTTGAGCATCCAAGCCAATACATAATTGATCTTTTTCGTTGGTATGTTGGTTGTTCTCCTAGTTTCACATAGAAGGTCCATGATACTTCATTACACTAGGCTATATCAAATAGACTCGGGTATGGGTCTCGGATGTGGTGAGGTGCCTAAAATTGGATTCATCTAATCTGCATCTCACGGGGATACACCAAAATTATCAAATTTGTTTGTATGTTAGCTTTATTTTCTTCCATAAGTTATGTTTACAAAGTGCCTTTGGAGTTTTTGTGTGTAATATAAGAGTTTGACTGGGTTCGTGGTATGAAAATATGTCTACTGGGTGGATGTCTAACTAAATATACTTGGACAGAAATGTCATTATGTTGGAAGTGTTGAGTATCCGACACGAGTATTTAGTTATTTAAAAGAATCCATGTAACATAGACACCATGTACCAATAGATGACATGGACTAAGCTCTTGCATGTTTTATAAATGATCACGTTTGATTATACTTTCTACGCATCTCCCTCTTCTTTTAGAATTTTATGCAAAATGCTTTCATTTTTTCCACTATTTTTTCATCAAAAGTTTGACATTAAAGGTACATCTAACTAAAAACGGCCGTACAAATAAATACTGTTTTAATTCCAGTTGTCCCTCTCCCTCCGTCACCAATAACTCTTGCAACTTGAATAAGTTCTCTTCTCTCCCCATATTTTTGACTTCCATTACCCCATCAACAAAATTTAAATATCAATTCTAATTTGAGTATTTCTGCAGCCAAGTCGTTGTAATCCTTCCCGTCCATGTAAACCAATTTTTAAAGTTCACGTGGTAAAAGTGTAAAGATTAACTCTACTCTTTCCATGAAGAATGTTTGGAGAGAGATATAGCGTTCTTTTGTTCGGATGATATGACGTTTGTTGGGTGGAGACTTCAATGAAACTTAGCTCAATAGGGATGCTCCAAACTTATGTTCTGGTTTTTTTGTCCATAACGAAGTAGATTCATCTTGGAGCTTATTTTCTAGCTGATGATTTGATTGGTTTGGTGTAGGTGTGGATAACAGTATGAACACACATTTGAAGACAGTAAAATTGGCAGTGAAGGGGAAAAATCCAGTTACTCTTGATCACCTCAGTGTTAGGGGTAACAACATCCGGTATTACATTCTCCCCGACAGCTTGAATCTGGAGACTTTGCTAGTGGAGGAGACACCTAGAGTCAAGCCCAAAAAGCCTACTGCAGGTATCGCACATTACACTTCTCTCCTCTTTCTAGCTGCCCAAGCCACACATTTTGATGTCCTCGTGTCTTTGTTTGCTTCTATATTCTGGTGGTGACATTACATTTTAACTGTGTATTAAATTTCAGGGAAGCCTATGGGACGTGGCCGGGGACGAGGACGTGGCCGCGGTGGGCGTGGACGTGGGCGTTAATAGCATCGTGCTGCCGTGCTGGTCCTGTTCTCTAAAGCACCTGACTGACTGTGAAAACCTGGTGTTGCATTGAGTGTCCGATGATATTGAGGCACAAACAGCATTACCCACGGACTCTTTCATATTAGTGTTCCTAAACATAGACAAAGCTCTGTTTACTATATTGATCTCGGGTACAGTTGCTTTCCTTGGATTATGGTAAATTGGTTTTTCATTTCATTTCTTCAAGTTCTCTACAGAGTTATTTCATATTTTTGGTTTGCTTCAGATATCTGTTTGCAATTTCAGGATCTATTTCATCGTTAAGAGAGCATACAACCCGAATCCATTATGGTAAATTAGACTGGAAACCCTATAAGATCAACAATTTAGTAACCCTGCTGTTTGCATTGCATGTTCCCATGAGACGACCAAATTTGTTTTCTTTTGAAGTAGAAGGCAAAAATTTCTAGCCGAAATACAAATGAACTTCAAGTAATTTCTTAAAAGTGGAAGGCACAAACGACACGTCCCATTGTAGTATTTCAGCGTCTAGCGCCCCCTACTCAAGCAATTTCTGCAACAGTGAGATCATATAGAATACAATGAGAAAATCAGCCAAATATAACAGTTCTAAAAACTGATGGAAAATTCAATTTGACCACGAAGTGCAAATGAATACAGTTAAAGAGGATTTGATCAATAAATTACCATTTTGAAGTTCCATTGCAGACAACTAACAGTTTCTATAAAAATCCCGCATACAAGAAGATGCACACACAGTGCGCTTGCCTAATTCTTCATGCTGTGAATACAACATCAAGCAGTGACCCTTCTACAAAAGCCACTTATGGGCGATCTTGAAGGATACAAAGCAAATAAATTCTAGACCCTCGACTGCTACGAGGAAACAATCCAATTTCTTCAAAAAACAATTGTCATGTCCCAAAGGTACAACTCTTGCTCTGGAATTCTCAAAGCAATAGTGATCAGTCCAGATCCTTCTTCAAATTCAAACTCAACTTCCTCTGTGTCTATTGTTATCTTCTTAGGTCGTACAGAAGAATAGGCCCCAAATATGCCACACCCACGCACTTTCATGCCGATGTTAGCAGTCCTCACAGATTCATATTTTAGTTCCTTAATGGCTCCCCCTGAGTTGAACATCTTGAGTAGACCTATTGGAGCAAAAGTAGCACCATTTGACAATTTCTTGACTGGCACCACCGTGAAAACTTCATATTCTCGTGCCTTCAGAGTAATTGGCAGTGATGTATTCTTTGGAAGATATACCACGTCTCCTGCAATGGCCACCGAAAAGAAATGGTAAACCACAGTGTGTTATCTTCGTCCCAATGGTAATTCTCAAACCATTTTCACCTTCAATAACAATGCCTAATTCAGACATAGATGACGAAAAAGAAAGTCGTTCATGCTTTGTTTGGATCAGGGACTCATAGAGGAACTAAAGGAGGGAAGAAAAAGGAAATTTATCTTCTTAACTTCGTCATCTTATCTTTTCCTGAAAAAACATTCCCCACACAAATCCCTTATCCAAACACTTCCTTAAGCCATAGGCCTACAAGACATACCTGCAAGATGGGAATATAAGACAGCATCTCCTGTCCATGTATCATCAGCAAGTTTGGGCAAATAATTAACATCATTAGCTCGGATTATTCCGGTGATTGTGCCAGGTTGGTCATCATGGATCAGGTTCTTCTTTCCAACCCTACACCATCCAGCTCCTTGGCAGTTGAAGACCCCAACAACTCCATTGAAATCGTTCAGATTCCAAATCTTAAGAAGACTGTTAGAAAATTAACAGTGGAATGAGCAAACATGCCCTTTTCAAGACAAGCTGAAAAAGGGTTTTCCAAAAAAACAATTTCACGCAACATGTCTTATATACCTTTTCCCATCTCTAGCGGGGTCAGAGAACAAGCAGTCCCGCGTTGGTCTTCCGGGAAGTTTAGCCCTCAAAATGGAGCCATCAGGAAGTACTAGTTTGCTTAGTAAATTGAAATCGTGTTGCCCAGGCTTGTCACTGCATAAGATGTATCCATCATGAGAAAGTGGTAATTTAATCGGATAACATCATACGGTTTGGTGTTTTGCTAAGAGAAATGCATGCCCAATAACTGCACCTGACATAAATGGCACATCCTCCCACAGCACGAGCTGCTCCATGGTATTCCGCCATTGGATGTAGGCTCTATAATAAAAGAATTTACATGTTGACTTCCATTAATCCAGCAACTTAAAGACAGCAACGGAAAAATGGAAAATCTGTTTCAAACAAAAAAGTATTGTCAGTTGTCCTCAGCTTACATGAAACATATCCCAATCAGGCTGCATGAACTCCCCAAGGAAAACCGTGTTATAAGCAACCGATGCAATATGAATTGTGTGTGAAGCTGGATCTCTAGGCCAAAAATCATCTGATGCTCTTATAACAGCTGTTCTCTTCGCGCTGCAAGATCATATGAGATCAACACAGCGAAGAGGTCCACAATAATGTAATGCACCTTGAACTTCTCTAGCTTAATTATGGTAGATCTCTTGTGAAGGAGAAAGACATACCTATACAAACCATCTGTATTGTGACTCATGCAAGAAATAATCCCATTGTCATGGAAATTCCTTGAAACAGATGCTTCCAATGCCTGATGATATTTTCTAGCAAGTTTCACTCTTCCACCATGGCCTGCCCCAAGAGTTTCAAGGACGTTTTGAACATCTACTTTGACCCCATCGATCCCGGCTGAAGCAAGATAAGAGTGAAGTTCATTATAGAAGTTGAACACTTTCTCGGGGTTCACGAGGCCAAGCCCGTTCTTCGTTATGCTATCCAAGGCATCACAGGGTTCGTTTGACTGAACTCCAGGAGATGAGACCGGGTAGAATAACTTGGATTCATAGTGTTCCATTTCAGTAGTACCCGGTCTAACTCCACCCCAATATCCTGTTATCGCATGCCACACATAAACATACCTACAAATATAGGGGCACATACAATCATGAGTGGCTAGCAAAAAAGTAGTAGCTGTGAAAAAAACAGTTTGTGGAAAATGAATAAGGAATTTACTTTAGGGCATGTTGGTCTTTGATTTGGGTAACAATGTGGCGGAGTCCCATTGCTGGATCCTCTACCCTGTGGCCTTCTTTTCCATTCTTTTGAAACTTGTGGTTCTCTTTGATATGAGTCAATCTATTTGAAAAACTGAAAAAAAGGGCAACAACATCAACAAATAAGCACAACAAAAGTAAGCATAGGCACAGCATAATGTAAACAATTCAAGTCGTGGTGCTCACTTAGCTGAGTTATCAGCTTTATTTTCGATTCTGACAGGATCCATGCCAACTGATTGCCAACCATCATCGATAATAACAAACTTTGGGATGATCCCTCCTTTTTCGAAGCTGATACATCAATCAAAACATGGAACTAGGAATCACTATATGTCTGATGCTAACCGTAGAAGTTAATTACAACAGCAAGATAGTAAGTGTTAGACCTTTCTAATCCGTTTCTAACACCTTCTGCAGTAACCTCAGTATAGAAAGCATCCCATGTGCACCAGCCAAACCAGTTCAACATGTCTGGCATCTGAATCATGTTTGTTTTCAGAGAGATAAGACTATTAGAGTACAACATACACGTAACATAATTAGATTGCATTAAGTGGACCTTTTTTAAAGAAGAAATATCATACCCTTTTCCTCTCGCGATGACAAAATGTCCGTAAATGTCTTTCAACAGTCCTGTACACATTTACGACTATAATGAACAATCAATCTTTGATAACGAGGGAAGAGCATCGTCTAGTTACTATCCTTCTTGTACTTTTCATCTTAAAAAGAAAGGTATTTTGACCATATCCATTGCAGAATACTTCACTGGAACGGTGATACCACATCCACCCAACATACAAATATGGTCAGAATCACTTAGCTTAGTTATGTTAAAGCGTGCTATCATCGGTTTTTGTCACTCTTTCTTATCATCACCTGACTCTTTGTCTGAAATTGGCTCCTTATCTAAAATGATTAATCAAGGAGAACTACATTTTCCCGGTTCTTACCATTTTTAGGAAATTTTCACGGTAGTGGTGGACCAAAGGGGCATAAAGAAAGGGTGACACATGCGTAACTGTGATCTGAAAAACTAGATTATCAAGCAAATGACTCTGTAAATGTATATTTTTGAATTTTTTTCCTCTTCAATAAGGCTTCCGAACTTAGATGGGTTATGGAATGAGATATCATTCGAAAATTCTCTTGGAATTGCGTGCTAAGTTAGGAAAAAAAGGGAAGACCATAAACAGGATTTATCAGATACACCTAAATCATTTCAGTTCCTATTTCTCGTTATGCATTGAAAGAGAAACTAAGGAATGAAAGTGTACTTACTTGACTGCATGTGTGACAACATCGAATGGGTCGGATCCAGCAGCCACAAAAACCAAATGACTGCCTTCAAATCCATCCACAGCTGGATCCCCTGCAATCAAAACCTAGATTATTACGAAACTTGTTAAATACAGGATCCAGCTCCTCTCCGGTCCCTCTTACCAACTAGTGTATCCTATTAGGCCACTGTGGTCCTTCCAGTCTACTTCAAATGTGGTTTAATCAAACCATTCACTTTTTAGAGCTCATCCAAAACATCTGCAAAAAAATACAATATACGTGAATAAGTGGATATATGGATGTACAGAGCATACCACTTTCGAGACAGATCTCCAACTCGTTATTAGCATTCCCCTGAAGAACAGCCCTGAAATCACCCTCCAGAATAGGCAAAAACACCGTGTACAATGCCGATTGGTCGACCGCCCCCTCTCCACTCTCCTCCCCAAAATGGGAACCGTCGCGCGCCTCCACCATCAGAAATTGGGTCTCAAAGGGTATATCCTTGCCACAACTACCCATCCTCTGAGTCATCCACCACATCTTGTATCGGAATACACACATGAACCTCAATCCCCTGCATCATTCCCCACACAACCATTATCCAAAACAAATCAACCAATCTCAATAGAATTTGCTAACTGTTGGGTGTTCTTATCTCTCTTGCTTTCAAATATACATTTAGTAATCCTATGAGGAACGCTGCCAGTAATTTGTAGTCTTTTCCTTATTTCCAATCTTTCTTTATCCACACATAGTAGAAATTAGTGTGATTGAGCTGTCAGTTATACGACTCGGAACCACGTAATACGGTTTGTATCTTTTGTTAATTGTTCTTGGCGCAATGCATTGCGTGTGTTGTGCTTTGACTGATTTCTCTAACACAAAACTAGCATGCAATTATGCAAAAGAAAAGAAAATAGCAACAGACAGACATACTCGAGTTTCCCGATGGGGAAGATGCGGCGGCTGCCAATCTGGTCAGACCGTACGCCGATGAAAGCGCCATTGAAGAAGGAATCGCCGGCGGCCGGAGTAGCGAAAATATCGGCATTAATGTCGGTTAAAACGCGGGTACCTAGCACGTTCAGGTTTCCATCGGCCACTGTTATCCCTGCACCCACCGTCATTCTCTCTCTCTCTCTCTCGAATTGGCAATGAAAACACAAAAAGCTAAAAGGCTTGACAAACAACTAACAAAAGTACTACTAGAATCAATTGCAGTATTTGGAAAGAGACGGAGAACAGAAACAAGGGGAATTTATAGTTACAATACATGAAACCCGGTCTATAAAATTGTTTATCATTTTTGTTTATGTTAGGAATTTGACGTGCGGTTCAAATGATCGCAGCCGTCGAATGAAGATTTTAAGAGTTCTAATTTGTTTCTAATTTATGACCGATAATAAACTATTGATTTTCAAGATCAACAGTTCAAATAGAACAGAACCGCACGCCATTCTTGACGCATTGAAGCCGGGTTCTATAGTAGGAGTAGTAGCCCCTGGGGATCCTCTAAACTCCAGATGAACATGACGTGTAAAGCTGACCCCATACAAATTAAAAATAGAAGTTTAAGTAATTATGGCCGCCTGGCCGGTTCCGCTAAGGTTTCAAGTTGTTAGTATTTTTCACTTTAAGAAATAGATTTTTCTTTTGCAATATATTATTTTTAATTTAAAAAATAAGTAAAAATACGTACTTATTTTTTTTAACGAAACGGGGAGCATCCTCAATGCCCTAACCAAAAAATAAGTAAACATAGGTACTTAATTTTTTTAGTGGAATCGGAGAATCTTCAATAGCCTAATCAAAAGTGGATAATCAAAAGTCGGCTTTTGTGGCATTATTTTGGATATTTCTAAAATATTTGGGTAAAAATAATTTTTTTTTACTTTTCTGATTTCTCTTATTAAGACAAATCAATAATCTAAAAAAAATTATACGCAAAATTAATAAATATAAAAAAAAATTGAATAAAAACAAAACAAGAAAAAGCTTCAAAAACTAGGATGAACAAGGTCTGAGTCTGAATAACCTACGGAGGCCGCAATTTCTTGTCAAGGACCACCACTACATATGCCTCAGATCTTAATGGACCTACTCTAATCCTGACCGTGTGATTGTGGAAAACAAAATGTTAGGCTGATTTCTGATGGGAGGCGCTTTGTGTTTGGGTGGGAGCACCCGATCAATACTCGACAAATATCTTCAGCTCTTGTGGCTTCCCGACGATGCTGGGAAAAAGAGATTTGACGTTTCCAAACAGTCACGTGTGTGACACGCTTCGATTCTCACGAACACCAGCCCAATCTCTCTCTTTTCCTCGGGGCCGTTTTCATCGACAAAAATCGCAAAAAATCCAAGACAATTTTACCATGTTTTTTATGCTAACTTTTTATTCACATACCCATCAACGTTAGTGAAAACAATTTGACATTTGTTAACAATTTATTCATTATCCGAAATACCTAATAACTTTACAACAAAAAATTTTCTACAAGTTTTTCAATTGAAAATGCTAAAGGCACCGAGCAAAGATGCATTGACCGTCACGCGGGATCCACTCTAGGTCTTGCACGGATAATTTGGTGTGTAATCTGAATGAAAAATTAAAGGATTGGATGGACCTACACATATTGAATTGAACTGATTTTTGCAAGACCATTGGAAAAATTATTTTAAAATCCATGAAACGGCTCGAATTATTCACGCGAAACCTAAAGTGGGTTCCACATGACCATCGATACACATTTGGTCCGTTCCCATATAAGGGTTCATTTTGAATAGGAATTTTTTCTCGGCTTTCTAACCTCTTATGCCAATGCACCTCTTTGTATGCTAGACAAAAGGGTGGATGAGGCAACGACAAGGCGCAACGGGCATTGCAACTCTCCTTTATATGTTATTATATGGGTTCCAGACGCGCAGTAGAGGCTCTCAAAAGAAACAAGAAACCCATTGGTGCCCAACGCTTCACCCGAGGCCGAAGAAGGCAATGGACGGATCACCTTAATTTTTATTTTATATTAGTCATCTCACATTGCTTAAATATGTAAGGAAAGATCACTATAACATTTAAAACTTCTCTACCCAATTTTGAGTTAGAAAAATTCTCATGCTACCAAAACAAAGGGAAATGACATTAAATACGTGATTGGGAATCTCGATTGATAGTTTGCATGTGTTTTCTTTCGATAAGTAGTAATTCTTATCGAAAGAAAATACAATGTGCAAACCACAAGAAAACACCATGTGCAATCCACCAAGGATTGGTAGCCAGAGAAAGATACCAAAAGCAAAGGAGCCAGAGAATATTCCCTGGAGCTCAAACAGAGAGCAAAAGGTTCAATGCACACTGCTGAGTAAAGCATAAAACACCATGTGCAAACCACCAGGGATTGGTAGCCTCGTGGTTCATGGCTTACAGCCAAGTGATTTCAAGGTTTGAATCGTGCAAACGAGGCTCCCTCGAACTTTGTCATATTGCGAAGTTTGGCTGTGTTCCACTAACTTTTAGTGGGATGGTAGTTTTTATGACTTTTTGGTCCTTTTTTGCTATTCACCGCAGGTTTGAAGTTTTTATGGTCGCACTAAGTAAAGGGCTGCGACGCCTGATCGCCTTCTCCTCGACCCTTTAAGAGTAAGAGAGAAAAAAATACTAGGTGCAAAGTATAACTATAACATGAGAAACACTGATCCAAATATTCTGTATACTTGGGGAGATTGATCGGTTTGTTTCCAAGGCCTTTTCATAGGTGAAGTGGTACTATTATCACAATCTGTTCATCTGAAGATTGCAAGTTGAAGCTCCATGTTGAATAGTATCGGACAATTTATTTGAGATTCAGGCGGTTGTGAAAACCGTTAGGCGGATATAATTTACTCTCATATAAGTTTATACATATTCAAGTATAAATATGTAATTTGGAAGATATATACATATATCTCAGCTTTGCCAATCTCATCGCGCGGACCAAATAGTCCTGTCATTTTCAAGTTTAGCTAATAAACCTAAAACTAAAATTGAGGCTCATAATTCGTTTTAGTAGAGTACAAATAGAACTCAAATAACTCTTTCCGAAATCGAGTCTCAAAGAGTTCAACTTGTTCATTTACAACTCTACTTCTAGACTAGTTGGTCATTAATGGAGTAATATTCAACTCAAATCCGTTACGGCTGCCGGCTGGAATGTTGGTAGGGAGTGCGTGTTGCCACATCAGATGACATTAACCACGAAACCGCTACAGCTCATAACCTAGTCAGCATCTCAGATTCTCAATTGAACAAAATCTGTTTGAAAAGGGACCAATTTGACCAATCACGAATCCAGCTCAGGTTGACGTGTGGCACTGTCATCGAATTCAAATCTCCCTTGTATTAAACTCAAAATATTTTGATTAAAAAAAAAACTCAAAATATAAATGACCAAATCAATATTTCTATGAAATTATGATGTGTGAGAGTTGAAGAGCTTATATACATTAGGACAAATCTATACGCAGTCGATGTGTGAAATTAGGATTGCAACATATCACACTTCGCAAGCGACGTCCACGGTGTTCCACTCTTTTAACACTAACCCAATGGTAGGGCTATCACTTTTTCGACGGCTCCACTCACATATCAGTTTTTAATGCTTTTTAGGTATTTTAATCTAGTCTATAAGTGACCCCATTTGCAGGTCGAATTGTAACGTGGTGGCTAACTTTGATACTCATAATAAGAAAGGAGTGTCAAAGAGCTCATATAAACAAGGCCAAACCCAAACTAAGTCGAAGTGAGACATTAGGATCCTTACACACAACCACTTCAACTTTTACCAAAAAGGTAGATCTATGCCTAATGATAAACAAATCAAAAATGATACTTATATAATAATTTAAACACAATACTAAACACAATCTCTCACATACATGTGGATTTTATACACTACTATGTATGGGCCCTATATGTATGTGAGAGATTGTGTAAATTGTTATATTTGGATCGTTATGTGAATAACATTGTTGTAAACTAAGCCTCATCATTTAGCCCGACGGCCCACGGCCCGCCCTTAGCCCGCCCGGCCCATCGGGCTTTTACCCGGCCCGTAGTTTGTAATGGGCGGGCTCGGGCCTATGAATTTTTAGTCGGCCCGCCCATAGGCCCGGCATACCCGTCCAAAAGCCCGCCAACGGGCCCGCCCATTAGCCCAAAATCCCAAAAAATCCTTTCTTTTTTTCCTTGGTTTAGTTTTGCCCAAGGAAATTTAAGCCCGCCCGTTGGCTCGCCGGCCCGCCAATTGGGCTAGTCCGTGGGCCGGGCTTGGGCTTCAATTTATGGCAGGTGGCCCGGCCCGCCAAAAAGAAAAAGCCTGGTCGGACCGGCCCGTGGGCGGGCTTGGGCCGCGACTTGGCGGGCTGGCCCGGCCCGATGATAACCCTTATTGTAAACATATTAACTGATGAACAAATACCAAACAAAAAGGCGCAAGTAACTCGACCCCCCTCTCCATTTGGTTTTGTTCTCATGGCCCATTTAAAACCTCTCTTTTGTTTTGGGCTTTTAAGCTCATGGGCCAACTCGGAAGAAACTCCAACCAATCTTTAGGCCTTTCAACATAGTGTGAGGCCCAAATAGGAAGCCATCAAAAAGTCAAGACAAATGGCCAAAATTGCTAATGTCTGGGGGTAGCATTGATCCAATACTCAAGAATATGTATTTGTCCCAATTGATGGAAATTCCAGCTGCTCAACCTTTCATTGCAAGAATGCAACCATAACAAGACTCTTTAATTACCTGAACTAGTAAGCAAGTTATCTGGTTCACCTCAAGTGAAACTACGTTTTCAAAATTTACTCCCCATTTTGATTAACACATAAATTTTTTTTTTTTTGAAGATGGATTAACACATAAATTAAGTTCATCTTTTGTCCATGAAATTCCCTAACTCATGATAGGAATATACCAAGTCAATTAGTCCACATGGCATGCGGCGGTATTACGTACAAACAACACAAGATAATCGTTTCTATTTGAGGGAGTACAATTGAAACCTTGTAGCACTTGGAGCAAGGGTATACACAATCACAAACGTAGGTAAGAATTTCCTGAAGAGGGGTCAATTCGATTTTGAAGAAACTAAAGTAAAGTTCTCAAGATTTTACTGATAAAATAAAAGTTCTCAAGATTTTGGAAGTGCTTTAATCATTGTTCTAAATACTACACAAAAACACCTGAAAAATACGTAGTATGTGGTTACAACAAAGATTGGAGTGCTATGGCTCCCACACTCTAACATTGGGTATACATTCCATGAGACACAAGTGCAATTATTTATCTTCATGTACTCCTACGTATGGAATCAGATAAATTCAGGTAAAGGAAACATTAAATAACAAATGTTTTTCACATATACCATTTCATTTTTTTGGAAAAACCAAACCAATTATACATTTCTCTATCGGGGAACAAAATTAGCTTTTGCTTCATATTTTCTTTTCCTATATATCTTTTTGTTTCCTTCCCTTCCTATTCTTTCTTTCTTTCCACTAATCCAATATCCAAACAAACTACTACTTCCACTTTAGACTACTCTATGCATGTACTTCCTCCGTCCCAATTTGTTTGTCTAATTTTGGAATCACAACTTATTAAAGTAACACAATGATTACTATGAATAGACATTAAGTTTCCAAAAATACCCTAAGCTTTTTAGCATTAAATAAGAGCACTCTTTTCAATGCATTAAAAAAGGAAGGACATTAATGGAAACTTTAAAGAATCAACTTAAAATGAACAAACATTTTGGAATAAGTATAAGTCAAAAAGTGGACAAGCAAATCGGGACAGAAGGAGTATATTATTATGGTAATTACTCAAAGTGCATGTATGATCAGATAATTCTAAGATAAGGTCAGAGGAACCAACTTATCATTTCAGATTATAAACAAATAATTGATCAAAGAAGACAAAGTACAACACACAAAATTATATTTTCTCTTAAGAGCATATACATGAACAGACATCGATCACATGATGCGATGATTCTCCTTGTCTATTTTCAGCACAACTAATTATATACCTTATACCTAACATGCATGCCAAACCCTTAATGTTTTTGTTTAAACTAAGCAAAAACCTTGTATGGATTTTCCTTGATTGATGAGGTTATTTTATCAGTTACTCGTCTCGAACAGACACACCATGTGAAGACCTTAATTATGGCCGGCCACACCTCATGAGTCATGATACATATATTAATGGTGATAACACTATAATTAGCTTCAGATAATTAATCTTTTTCTTTTTTAAGAGAGAGATACCCTAATTGGCTAACTAGCTAATTATCCACGCCTCTACAGTTTTTGTAAGGCCATGAAGCAAGGTTTTAGGGGTAGTATCGCGCACGTGAATAGGTAATGGTAGTAGTCCTAGTATAATGGTGGTGTTGGATGATCAATAGCTGGAATTGGTTGTACAGTTGTGAATTTTTAAAAATCCCTCTTTCACAAAACAAAAAAGCTTTGAGAGTGCCTAAATCAGCTGTAGTAACAGCCATAACGAATGTGAAGCAGTCATTGAATTAAAAATTATCGATACTTAGCGGGAATCGCCCAATAATACCCATGCGATTTTTTATCTCATTAGTATATCGGGATGTACAGAAGGCACAGAAACCGATAAGTATTTGTCGATACGTAACATAGCGAACGATATTTATAACCTTATCCCGAAGTTGGCCACCGGGCAAACTTCTAGATGGTCCACGAGTTTTTTTGGGACGGTGGGAGTCAAACCTGCAAGCTCGGGTGTGTGAACTCCGTACTTGCTGTACATTATGATCCCACTCGTCAGATCCATTTGCTAAGGATCAGAAAATGTAAGATACTTTAATAAGATTGAAGAAATTGTTCACAAGTAAACAGGAATTTATCAGTACTCCTTACAATATACAGGCTAGGATAAAATTACTGTATTGATTATAGAGACAGCAACACCATAGGCATACAGCATGTGGGTCTGGAATTTTTTGCGGCAGGTTATCTGAATGTGAAATCTAACGTTGTACTAGTTGCGTTACCTTAATTTCGGTTAATTAATCCAACGTTGTACTAGTTGCATTACCTTAATCCGGTTAGATCCAACGTTGTACTAGTTGCGTTATCTTAATCCGGTTATCTGAATGTTAAATCCAATTCACGTCGTACTACGGTACTAGTTGTGTTTTCGTAATCACACTCTAACAGCAGATTCCAAGAAGAAATGCTTATTTTACCTCAGTTTCAAAAAAAAAAAAAAAAACCTTTGGTTTTTGCACACATAGGAGTATTGAAATTAAGGAATCTTAAAGAGTAAACTTATTAATTCGCTTGTTTTGTTCTCTGTTTCTTAATGCTGTTTCTATCTATATAATATAAGGTTACTATAACGCGGTATTGACTTTGGACTTCGTCCTAATAGGTGTCAATTTCGTCTCAATGGGTGTGAGCTTTTTGTCTTATTTGGTGCCCTTAGTTGGCTTCTTCCTAACCTTGGGTTTGAGTCTCGGACTGGACTTTGTCCCTCCTGTCTTTGTAACAATTTTAAAGATAATGAAATATTTTTCGCCGTTTAAAAAAAATAAAAAAGCTCGTGTTCGATTATTAGAGTTAGACCACATGAAAGTAATTTCTTGTGAACTTCCTAATCCTCGCATGTATGGTCTGCTTTTGACTGGACCAAAAAATAGATTTAATTGATAGCTGACCCGAATTGACCGGGTACAAGCCATACTGCTTGTGTTACCATGTGAAGAGGTTAAAACATTTTTTATATTGTAAATTATAGAGATTGACAAAATTAAAATAGTTATTGACTTCAAATCCATCTCTCTCTCTCTCTCTCTCTCTCTCTCTCTCTCTCTCTCTCTCTCTCTCCTTCATCGCGTCACGTTGTATGTAATGTGGTCGGCGGATATGACCATTATGTGCCACTAGCTAGCTCCAACCACCCCAACAGCTGCTGCAAAGATTCCGCCAAGAAATCGTATTTTCCCCCCCTCGTCAGTTGCAACTAGCAAACTTGTTAATTACTTTTGGGACACATTAATTAAAATAACAACAATCTTAACTAATAGTGGATTTATTCACTTGTTTTTTTTATAATTAAGATCGTACATTAGTAGGAGTACTTAATTCATGCAGAAAAACCCCACTTCTAGAAGCAATGCAACTGCTAGCATTCCTGCGGTGTCTCAGGTAAGAGTGTGAAAAAAATCCGTCAATTTGACTCGACCCGCAATGAAAATCTTGGGTTGAAATCATGAGCGGGTTGAATTGAGCGGAAAATTTTAAGCTGGTTTGTTTGGGTGTGGGTAAAAGTTCTCTAATCAGCATTTAACCAGACCCAACTCGTTATATCTACATTGTAAAATAATAGCCAGTAGAAAACTGCCATATCATTGCTAAGATGCACCCTATGACACTTTATTAAACCCACCTATTTAGTATAAAAGAAAATCCAGACCTTCATGAACTATTATATGGTCTATGTTGGATAGTATGTGCTTCAAAAGATTAGTTTTTGTCAACCCGTTAAGTCAAAATAGTCAAAACGAAATTAACCCTCTCGTTGGTTTTAAAGGTCAATGGGTTGACGGCAGGTCAACAAATTTCTACCCTACCAATTACGGGTTGGTTGAAAAATATCTACCGGCCTAGTCTCCGATGTATTGAACCCAAGTTCTAGGTCTAATTTCCAACTGCTTGATTTAGAGAGAACATACCCTGTTTTTAGGTCTTTTTCCCTGTGTTCTATTGGAGCTTGGTTTGAATTGCATGTGCCATACCCATAAATTCACCTCCTTAATTTGGAAGGTAATTGCAAAATCGTATGGGTTATTGGGTTTGTATTCCCAAAATAGACGAATTCACGCTTCTAAAAGTGAATTGCTTAATTCATTTCGAAGTCAAAGGTAAGATTGTGTGGAGATTAAATTCCTTCCGCAAAATGTAAGTGAAGGTAAGACTAAGTTGTGGTAGAATGTGCACTAGGTACGACTTATATATGTTACATTTTATAAATCGGTCAAGCTGCCTTATTATGCGAATCCAAAATTTAAGCCAAATTAGCTACAAAATTGAAAACAAACGGCCCTTAAGCTTTTCTTTTTACCATAATTAAACTCGATTTATATATAACAAACAAAAGAAAACACGGTACAATAGGGAAACCTAGTCACCAGAAGTCCGTATGGCTCAAGCCAAGAGAATACAAATTTGCTCCATAAACCAAATCAAACCAAACCGAAGCCTTATGTCTTAATCACTTGAGGTCGGCTATATAAATAATTTTTCTTCATTAAGCTATGTCAATGGCCACTAATTTACACAATCCCATTATACTCATATCTTTGCCCACAACAACATCTAATGTCAATACAAACTGAGCTTGTGACCTAATGCAATGTCAACAAATTTCAATTTTAATGGAGTATATCCACCGCGCGATGTCCAACGGTTTGGATTACAACAATATATGCACAACAGAGCCCATAATAACGGTGGCTGAAACTCCACGGTTCCCACTGCAGTGCCGTCGGACATAATTTATGAATTACCACCACAATTTTTCTTGAACCCAGTTTTATGCCGTGCGGCACGTCCAATGTAAAAACTTTTGGTGCTTGGCTATAAGCCACAATTGCGGTGTGAAACTGCGCACTACATTAACCACAGAAAACTTGGGCCATTCCTGTGGGCAAAATTGATAACTCTAAACCGTGTGTGCTCTGAGTCTGTAGCTGTCAGTTTCTGTTTTGCTATCCAAAATTTGTTTTCGTTTTCACGTAGGGGGCACACCATTCCTCGATCTTGCTTGATTGCCAAGTTCCAATTGAAAACTGACTCCATACATTCAATTCCATTACAAGTGTTAGGCACACGGACGTCCGCACATGAATTCAAATCCGGCTGTGTTATGAGTTGGCCGTGGGTCGATACACATGAGCATGTGCATCAAACGTTTCTGTACCCACGTGCATAAATAAGCTCGAGAAACATCAAACATGTGTGCTTTTCGATGCACATTTCTGAACCCATGTGCATCAAATAGCTCAAGACACATGAGATGTGTTTGTGCGTCTCCACCCAAATCATTATCGGCCCACTTGTGGCACTAATGACTTAAAAACCCTTTGAATCATCAGCTGAAATTCTAACTTGCACATGCAATCAACACATTAAATTTACTACAGCATATTTTAAGAACATAAAAAAAAAAGAAAAAAAGGAAGTAATCTCAGCCCTAACCAGTGAAGAAACCTTTGCTTGTAGCAAGAGAGAGAGAGAGAGAGAGAGAGAGAGAGAGAGAGAGAGAGAGAGAGAGGAGATTCAACCCACAAGTTGGAACAGTAAAATTCATTCAACCCACAAGTTGAGCAATAAAATTCATTCAATTCTAGTCTAATTCACATCAAGTACAAGAAACTCTTCGCATGATCTAAAGAAACCAACATGTGTTTCTTTACTCTAAATTAAGTTCGTGAGTCTGGGCTAGTTTAATTAAAATCTTAAGGCACGGCTGGGCATGTTGCAGTCAACTAGTAGTTCAGCTTCTGTCTCCATTTAATGGAACAAAAGATTTTACTTTAATACGTTGGTGGACAGGGTCAATAGTTGTCTCTTCCATTTTCCCATGTCCGCACTGATATCTTACTAGTATTAACTTAATGGAGACGGGGGCCTCCTGTGCCGGCGGTACGGTCTTTGTCTCGTTTGAACACAAAAAATATGATCTGAACTGTTCTTTTGTAGAAGTCTATGCATTTGTGAGCCTTGCAAGAAATCAAGCCGACCGGACATAATTACCTTAGTAAACAAACTGAAATATTATGCTGTGTATTTTTTGTATCCTATTTGTCGTTCATTGATCACTGCATAAAAACATGATTTACTAAGTTACAGATGTACGATCAACTTGATCTTTTGTAAGGATATTAAATGAGTTGAACTCTATAGGTGAAATGATTTGAATAATGTTTTTGAGCTTGGGACGAGTCTCATACGGCCAGCACAACAAGATCCCCTTCTCCAAACTTAATTAGCCTTTAATTTGTTACTTTCATCAATCTAAATCAACCATTATATACAGGATTCAACCTTTCCATAGTGGGTGCTTTTAGATGATTTAATTACATACGTAAAGTAGATGCTCTTAGATGATTTATAAAGGTAATCAAACAAGAATAGTGGAGTAATTTTTAAGATATAGGTTCTTTCTTTTCTTTTCTTTTCTTTTTGGGTAAATACGATATGGGTTCTTATTTAGTAAATATGAAAAGTCAGAAGAAATTAGTAAAATCAAAACCCACACAATGTGCGAAGAACAATCTAAAAAATTAATGCAAACTGAAAATACATATAGAGATTTTTTTGGTAATTTCTCAGTTATGTAACTGAGTGCATTCACAACTCATTTATACCAATTTTGACAATGTATCGTAAAAAAAAGAGTTTACAGATTACATCGGTTGCGTCTAAAGAAAGATTATCCTAAAAAAACGTACCATCCAAAAAGCGTTAGCTCAAGAATTACCCTATTTGTTTTGTTGGAAACTTGCTTTCAATATCAATATAATTAAATAACGTGCAGCATTATAATCTAGATTCTGGACCCCTCCTGTTTGTTTTTTTATCTTCCCTTTTTCTTCATGCAGACCTAAACATATATAGTACATATATGTAGATATCATAATTAAGCAATAGTACGTTTTAATTAATTATTAGGAGGTTAGTGGTAAGACATAACTTTCAATTCCATCTCTCTAGCCAATGGAGGAGGAGGGCTCGGTGACTGTAAAAGGGTCTACGGATTTGATGTTTCCTAAATTGTTTAACAAGTAAGGATTCATTATTAAAGTAAGAACTCCTAGGTTTTGTTTGTCTGATTGATGTAAAGAGGCCACTGGCGCCCCATCAAGTGGCATCCCATGTTTTAATCTCAAATTAAACCTGTTTAGGGGAAAAAAGGTTTCTAGAAGGCCTTCTCACGTGCCAGTGAGTCCCTCTCCCACACACTTGTGACAACCTTATCTGGAACAAGGATTTTGTCCCAAAACCGAAATTTAAAAAAAAAGTAGTAATACAATATTCAAGTGAAGGGGCCCGCATCAATAGGTGCGGCATCCTGGACTGGAAATCTGTGGATAGTTTGGAGAGAGAGAGGGAGAGGTAGAGAGAGAGAAAGAGAGGAGTAGAGGACAAAGTGTTCTAGAAGTCTTGGCACGTGCCAACTTTTCACATGGTCACAACCACATACACAGGCAGAGGGGGGGAGAAAAAGAGAAATCATGGCACGTGCCAACTTTCACATGGTCACCACCACATGCGTGGGCAGAAGGGGAGAGAGAGAAGTCTTGGCACGTGCCATCTTTCACATGGTCACCACCACATACATAGGCAGAAGGGAAGAAAGAGAAGTCTTGGCACGTGCCAACTTTCAACCACATGCGTAGGCAGAGGGAGAGAGCGAGAGAGAAACTGTGTGCGTGTGAGCGGAGTTTGGGGGACCGCAGGGTACATAGAAAAAATATCAGTGAGCTAGGATTTTTGCCAAGGGGCAAATATACAAAATAAAAAAAATCAAAATAAATTAAAGAAGAGACTACAATATTAGTACTACAAAGTTGCATTTGGTTAAATAACAATATTAACTCATAACTTACTATTTTGTTTTATTTCAGCCCATAACTTTAAGTAATTGTTGTTGATATCCTTTTGTTTGTTTACAAGAATTGTAATTAGTAAGACCAATTTTAGTACAAAGTTATTTCATAACTCCAATAATATTAAAGCTGTTACTATTAAATTTTTCAAACAAAAAAAAGGGCACCACTTACGTAGCGGTGCTATGAGAGTATTGAATAATCGCACAGGAGGAGATGAAGCTGTACAAACAAAATGTTGATCCTCTTAGGTGTGATACAAAATAGTATTATTAGCACGTTCATTTGTAGATTTTAACTTGCTCATTATCTACGAAAAAATTAAACTGAGAAATTGATATCAGCATCAACGAACAATCGTAACAAGAAGAAATAGACGGAGCAATAGGATTCAATCAAGCTCTTACCAATCTCGATCAATCTAGTAAATTTCTTTTTTTAATGAGCGAGGAATTTGTTTTAGAGTTACAACAAATGACTTGAATTGTCAAGTGAGAAGGTGATGGATCCCATTAGGATCTAACTTCATACTCCCGCACGTAAGAGAGGTTCACTGGCTCAGGTTTCTAGAAGCCCCTACACGTGAGAGAGTAATAAACGTAGTTAAAGCGTGGGATGTGGCCAGCTAAAGAACATCGGCTCGGCTGTTACTAAGCTGCAAAATCCGGTGTTTGAGCTGCTATTGTGGAAGCATTTAAGCAACGGGGTTTAAAAAAAAACCCAAATTCAACAAAGATAGCAGGAGAAAAAGGATACGGAAAAAAAGAAGCCACATAAAATGTTCACACAAATAAAAGGGTCGATCAATTGATTTTTCAAAATTTGATGGTAAAGTTTAATGAGTTATTATTCGAGGTTGACTAATTAATGAGGCAAACTGATAGGATCGAACAAGTACTAGTAATCTTAAAATTTTGTACGCATTAACTTATTTACGAGGCGAGCCGAGCTTAATCAGATATTAATTGAGCCAATCTTGATTAACTTGAATTTCTTATAATTGCAAGGAGTTGGCCTGGAAATCAAAGCTTGGGATTTAGGAACTTTCTCCTTCTTAATGTTTCAGGTTTGAAACTTCTTAATTTTTTTTCGACAAACCAGATCATTCGATATATAAAAAAAGAAATACAGTACAATAAAAACAGACACTACTGGTCCAAAAATACAAATACAGAAAACAACAAACAAATAGACCAAAATAAAAAAGAAAAATTGCCTGGAGCCAAGACGCCAGAGTTGAACCCGTCGATTACACTCGTGAAGGAAGATTGGAGTGGCCAAGTATCGATTGATCAGGTATGAACACAAAGCAAACTCTCTTGGATAAATCTGCTGCATTGACTTGATCGCATTCCCTCTGCAGACCGAAACCTCTTAATTGGAACCCTCTGTTTCTACTTTCTACTACACTTCTTTCCCACCAGATATACCAAAGAGAGCCGGCTTAGCTCAACAGCTACACTCACTAATCTTCTAGAAGCACATAAAGACACACACCGCAGAGGCCCACTTTCTCCCCCCTTCTTCTTCTCTCTCTACACTCTCTCTCTCCCCTCTCTCCAAACTGTTCTCTCTCTCTCCCCCCACATCCCACAATCAACAGAATTCAAGATTCCTCCCTCTTGACCTTTATATAAACCAACCAAACCTCTTTCTTCACCATCATCACCAAACAGCACAAACCTTACGCCCCCCCTCTATTCCAATACTTGTTTCCTAAAACCCTAATTTCAATCAAATCAATGTTCACAGCCCTAAACCTACCTTCCATGACCCCTCTACGGTTGTCATCGGAAAACACCATCATTCACCCCTCCCTCACCAGAACCACCACCCGATCTGGCCGCCAAACCTTCTACTCCTCCGGCCGATACACCAGTAAAGCCGTGTGCGCCGAAACGGCGCCGGCGTTGGAACCGAGGAATCAACGGCAACGAGGAGGGAGCCTGTACGAGGTCCTGCGAGTGAAGAGGAGCGCGTCAGTGACGGAGATCAAGACAGCGTACAGGAGCCTAGCCAAGCTGTACCACCCGGACGCCGTCGTTTCGGAGTCGGCGCCGGACGGCCGCGATTTCATCGAGATTCACAACGCCTACGCCACACTGTCCGATCCGACGGCCAGGGCGATGTACGATCTGTCTCTGGGATCAGGACGCCGGCCGTTCGGATACACGGCCGCAGGGGGCGGGTACCGGTCCGGGTTTTACCCGACCCGGAGGTGGGAAACGGATCAATGCTGGTAGCGTTGGTTTTCGTTTTTTACTTTTCTTCTTTCTTTCTTTTTGGTCTTCTTGGGGATATTGACATATACAGTTATGGAGTAATAGCCGCGTGTACGCATATTTTAACGACACGACAGTGGCCAATGTAGAGAGAAATATTATGTCTTCGGAAGAAAATGAGTAAATATTAATCCGCTGTTCTTTTCTGTCTTCTTTTAATCGCACTTCTTTTTGTTTCAACTTTTGGACAAATTTTAGGCTCTGTTTGGAACTTAGAGAAAGGAAAGAAAAATTAAAGAATTTTCCTTCCTATTGTTTGGTTAGAAGAGAAAATGAGAAGAAAATAAAGATTTCAAATGTAGTAAATAGTGAATTTTCATTCCTATTTTTGTCTCATTTTCCTTCTTTTTTTCTTTTCCTTTCCTTTCTTTTACTTTCCACAGGTTCCAAAGAGAGCCTAGTTAGTTAACTCGACTTGGGGCTTCAATTCTATTATTCTGCAGAAGAATTGGAGGAATCAAATGGCAAAGAAAGGCTGAGAAGTCTAAGTTGTGGGCTGACTGGTAACTAATGGTAAAAACAAGGCCAATCCATGAGGGGTTGGCCAAGTTTGATCTCTGATCTTAGGTTCGAAAGTCTTTATTAGGCTCGTTTGATAACAGTGATGGATGAGATTCGTTAGTAGATGGGATTATGATTGGGATTGGTAATGAGATGAGATTGTTAATGAGAAGGGATTGACAATGAGTATGTTTGTTTGGGATGGAATTAGAGGATGAGATTATTAATATCTTGTTTGTTTGAGATGGGATTAGATGATGCAATTAGACTGATAGAAGAAATTGGTAATGAAAAGTGATTAACAATGAGAATGGGTTGGGATTGGACTACGAATACCAAGTCCCACGGGGTATTGCTAATACTCCCTAAAGGCCGGATTCGACATCCCAACGAATTAATAGTCCGGACCTTTTTTTGTTACCAAACAAAGTATTAATAATCTCATGGGATTATTACTCCAATCCCAACTCCCAAACCCGTTATCAAACGGGGCCTTAGTTTTGAAACCTCTTAGGTGATGCGATTAATTTCTTTGAGGTGTGCCGTGCGCATAAACTGTTTCGAACAACTGATGTTATAACTAATGGTGAAAACATTACCAGCATAGTGGGAATTTTGGACTGTAGTTTCTTTCTTTTCCTTTTTCTTTAAATGGCAAGGATGTCAAAGCTTCCTCCGGCACTGAGCTAGCCACAATGATTATCTTTTGGAATGTTTAACTTCTTTTTTTTCTGTTTTCCTCCAAATTTTCACTTGTTTTTATATTTATTTTTTTTCATTCATGTGAAATTACAGAACTATAACTTTCATTTAGTTCGTCTTATCAAACATGCAAAAATTGTATTGTGAATCTATATGAAGAAGAATTAAAAAAAGAGAGACTAATATATGAAAGGAAAAAAAAATTGTGGGAAAGCCATTTTTAATTTATTATTTTATCCTAGCTTCCCTTCTCTAGTATTTTTTAAGCAATTTTGCAATCCCAGAATTTAAACAGGGAATTGATTTTCACTCCCCTTTTTTACCCACACACTCACTTTTTTGTCTTTCAGCAAAAAAATTATACACACTTTCAACACTAAAAAAAAAAAGAAAAAAAGAATATGAATATCAAAAAATAGAGTTTGGATATCAATTCCCTTCAAACCAAGAAAATGACCCACAGAACCAACTTCATACTATTTCTGGTCCAAATGAGGGGACAGGACAGTAAACTTTCTCTTTCTCTTTCTTTTTTTCAACGTTTCAGACAAGACAACTATGGTTGATGACAAGCCCTTCCGTCTGCTTGGGCCTTCATGCTGCCGTGAATTTTTACTCAATCAATTGGAAGATACATATATTTTTGACCTCGACAAAATTCAAAGTTTGGGGGCCAGGTAATAACTAGCTGCTGCTGTAAAATACACGCTAGGCCACATAATACGCATGAGCAAAAGGCGAAAGCGTCTTTCAAAAGCATGTTAGATTACTAAAATTTGCGATAGCGAGAAGTGAGAGTGCAAGCATAAAACGAGAATAAAAAACGGAACGACAGTCAACTGAAGAATTACGTGTCTAGGTTTATTGGTTCTTATTGATCAACGAATTTGCAGTACAACCCTAGAGAAAAAAAAATTCTTTGCTAGACTTCATCCTTTCAAATGTTCACGAGACAGCTACGCATCTCATTGTGTTTGTGAGTGAATATATGCGTGTCGTTAGCTCTATCGATACTGAAACATTCTTCCAATGGGCAAATGTCTCTGTCCTCGTTCTTCTTGACTGGACCGCAAGCATCTTTGAATTTGAAAACCGTGGAGTGTCAAACCCGCTAAAGTGCCCATCAATCTATTTTAGAATACAACTCCCCAGAGTCAAAGTTCACAAGTAAATGAAATGCTTAAAAATGGGTTCAAAAAATAGCAAATTTTATTAGAAAAAAATAAAATCCCACTAAAAGGAAAACATGACTAAGAACCTCAAAGGCCCAGCCAGCCTATAACACAAGAAAAAGCAACAATAACCTTTTGGATAAGTAGATACAATCAAGAAAAACCAACTCTGCACATTCAATATCCGTCGCATCCAAATCCCTACTACTTTGTACAAACCCGACTAATAGTCCTTCAATAGTCCACCATATCATTTTTCGCTAAAGATCATGAAAAAACAAAAAGGACCGAAAAAAAAAGAAAATAAACTCTCATTTACCAGACATCAGCATGGAGTTGATGACGTGCATCAAAACACGGATACTGGAAAGCTCAATGCTGGAAGCTGTGGGAAGGCTACGATGATGGTTTAGTATCTGATAGACTTGCTCACAGATTGGCCGCACATGGACTGCTATCAATTGGTCAGTTGGGTTCAGGGCCACTGCCACATCTGTCATCCACGCCAACTTGCGGGCCGGGTCTTTGCTGATGTCACAGGCCAGCTGTTGCAGAAGTGATAGTAGTACTCCTTGGCTTAGAGGGAGAGGAACCATGGCCAAAATCCGTTGTAAATCAACCTGGTGGAAGATAGAAGGCACAAAGAGAAAGGTCTAATTAAATCTGAAGTCCCAAGCCAAACACTTGTTTCTCATGAAGTTTAATTGGGAAAAACTAACGATGACTAGAAGCATAGTACAAATGAGGTTTATGTTACAAGAGATCATGCCATAATTATAACACCCAGAGACCACGAGCTTGTCATTTGGAAATCGAACAGCGTGGAGAAACTAGGATGTCTTAATGGGATTTGGACCAAAGATGGGATGTCGAAAATTCGAAACTAGAGAAAGGCGTAAACGCAAGAAGCTAAAACAAGTTTATAACTAAGTTATCCCATTATCGAGAAGTAGACTACGAGTTCTGACTCCAAACAATTGAGCAGAGAGTAGTTTATGATTTCGAATATCCCTACCACAATGTAAAACTGAGCTTGTCCAAGCAAAGAAAAAAAATGAGATCTCCAAATAAGGTTGCGTATGTGTGCGAGGGAACAAGTTCACGTGCAACTGGGCAAAACCCTGTCATATACGGTCCCCAATTATTGACAGGCACAACATCCAAGCTACACAACCCATACAATATAAAGTCCCGTCTACTAACAACCTAGCGAGGCTACGCTTTGTGTACCCTTTAAACCTTATCATCAACTAGAATTATGGAAACATCATACGGAGACAATCTATCTTTGGAAAAGCAAAGTTGCACCGAAATTTTGTTGTCAAGCGATGCCGTGTGAGTTACACAGTAAGCAAGTTTGAATCTTAGTCATTGGCTCGTAAACCCTCAACCCCTCCTCCTACCGGACGCACAGGAGGAGGATTTTGAAAGCCAAAAAATGTACAGTTAAAAAACTAAAAATGAAATAGGGATAAAGGTCACAAAGCTTCCCTTAGTCATGCGACTTGGGTCTTCTTCATGCTAATCAGTCGTCTCAATCCTTGTTATAAGTTATAACTATCAAAAAAAAGATATTTTGCAGTTTGCACATTACTTACCTGAGAGCATAACCAAGATACAATGGAAACATCGCTTCTTTGCAGAGCTGCGGTGAAAGCTTCCTCATATTTACGTTCAGATACCAATCTTGATAGCTCTTTAGTTGGATCCAAAGGAGCCTCAATCTATTGAGAAATAACATTCATCAGGATGGCGTTGCTGAGTCCTTTCTTGCAGAGAAAACAACAATAAGAGAAGTAGAACGAACCTTATCATGGAGGCCACCCAAAGGTCCATTGCTCAGTTGAGTAACCAAGGGATTCACTGCTTTTGAATTTGCTCCTGAAGCAGCAAGAACTAACAATTTTCTCTGACCATCAGCCAATTCCCCGCTTAAAGTTTGAGTCAAGGACGATGCTGAATTAATGGCATCCTAAGCAAATGGATTAAAAGATGGTAAAATAAGTGAAGGCAACAACATTCACGTACACACAAACGCAAGAGAACCTTTAACATCTCCTTAAGTTGATGACCAGGGAATCGAATTATTGTGGTATAACAGCTCTATTATCACAGAAACTTTTTCGGAATAGAAGTATGAACATGGATAAGATACCAACAGAACACAGGTGAGGAAGCGCATTTGTGCCTTGGATGCATACCCTTAAAACAAGTGCTAGTGGAGAATGTGTGGACTCGAACTGCTGTTGAGCTACAGTTGCATGGTCAATCATTCCTTTTTGAAAGGTAGTGTCAACTTGCTCAAACATGGCCTTGCATGACATCTCAAAGGCAGGAATAACAGAAGCTTCCAAACTAGACTTCAATGTTTCCTGCATATTAGATGGCTCAAACAATTAAGACCAGCAAATCCAGATTCATTTATTAATACATGAGCAATAAGAACAGATCACAGAGATTAAAGGTTAATAGTATAACAGAATAACTTTAGGAAACTCATATAACGCTTTCCATACTGCACCATAATGTCATCTCAAATACATCCATGCTTAATCAGGAAAACATTAGGACTAAAACTTGATGCATGCCTATCTTAATGAAGATATACCTGAAGAGCTTGCTTGCCAGACGTTTGAAATTGTGCTTGGATCTGCCTAGCAACAGTAGCTTCAAGCTTCAAATTAACCGATTTCTCCAGTTGATTCACTGCCTTATCGCCGACCCCTTTCTGCACCCCATAACATCAATTGGTTACCAACAAGAATACATTACCCAAACGCAAGACTCAGATCTTTCAATGTCTACCTGGAAGGCCTCTGCAATAGCAACAGACATTGCTTTTTCCATAGCTGGAGAAACAGTGCGAGCAACATTCTGTCCAACAGTAGTGAATTCCTTCTTCACTATCTTCTCCACCAAAACTGGCAAGTCCTTATTTATGAAGTTAGTGATCAAACTTGTCATTTGCTGTGTACGCTCTCTACCCAGTTTCTCCTGTTTTGCATTCTCCTCTTGCATACGAGCCCATAATGCATCAGTATTGGCCTTGACAGCTTTCTCCATGCTTTTCCCTAGGGCAATCTCCAGCCTTCTACCCTCTTTAGCAGGGGCAGCTACCGTAGTCGTCATCTGTTTCTGCATTTCTTTTTGCATGTTTGTTAACTGCAGTAGGACAACAAGGGCAAGATGGTCAGTGCAAAAGAAGAGGTTAAAGCATGCGTGAAAACACTATGCTTTTCAGGGTGATAATAAACCTGAACACCTGAGATGTGGTGTTATCGGTGATTGTTAGAGAAAAGAGACTAATGTACTGCACCAAAGCTAGGGCCAACACATAACGGACCCGTTTGGTTTCTCTAATTTGAATCTTTAAAAAAGCAACACAAATCTAGCTTTAAAAAAGTATTGCCTTTTGACCTGCAAAGCAAAAGCTGAAAACCTCCACTGCTTTACCAAATACACTTTCTTTCCAAACTGCAACTACTTAAGCATGTGATTTAACAAAAAGCTGAAGTTTTACCAAAGATGGACATTAAATTGGTGCAAATAAAACTTAAGCAAGCTTTACTGGACAGGGACAATTAATATTTGTGCCCTCCAAGAAGAGAGTCACACACACACACAGAGAGTATGACAATCAAAAAGAGAAAACAAGGAGATGTTCAACAGAAGGACAAAAGACACTAGAAATGTCAGCATTACATGACTTACCCAAATTGAATTACCGACGGAAAGTCTCAGATATTAAATAGATAGAGACAACTGTCCAATAAAAGGACCTTAAAAGCATTGTACAAAGGGTGATAGTTCAGAAAAATGAAGAAGAAAACTAAGTAGTTAGAATTGATCAAAGTCTTTTATTTACCACACGGTGCCATAAGTACAAAGTTACACCACTCACATGCAGATAACAAAATTAAAAAATAACCACTTGGTAACCACGAAAATCACACTTTTACACATGCCAGGCAGAAAGCAATTACCTGATTGATCATCTCTTGCATAGCCATAATTTGCGAAGAAGCAGCTTCCACAGAAGCAATACTTGAACTAACACCAGGCTCACTGGAAGAATCTGTTGAATTGAAGGCACTTGGGGATGGTGATGATGTTCCTGATCCCTGAGTGTTCTTACCCTTTTGCTTTTTGCCTTTCATGGTTGGCGCCACGGTCTGCAGAACTGTTGCAGGCATAGCTGAACTAGCATTCACTCCAGAGATATCCTTTGTGGAATCGTGGACTTCTTCCTCAGCAGTTGAAGGCTGAGTCAATTCATCACTTAAATTAGCTCCATTGAATTGTCGAGATTCCTCCACGATATACATTTCAGATGATAATGCCGGACAATCTCTGGTCATCTCAATGCCAAGATCTGAGGCCTGAGAGCAAAACACCCTCCCCCTATTTTCTTGAACAAGATTGTGAGGTTCACCCTGAGAGCCAATTTCACTTTTCTGACCAACTCCAGTCTCACCCACAACCTTAACCTCCACCTCCACATTGTGCATATCATTGTTGACGACCACATCTTGAATGGTTGGCTCTCCTTCACTCTTGTCTTCCGTGACATGTCCAGCTTCGGAGGATGAAGCAGCCATCAATATCTCAGATGGAGTTACAAGATGAGTTGGGTGTTTGAACTCAAGAGCCTGATTGAGAGCAGCTGTAATATCTTCTCGTACAACCTTGTTTTCATCATTTCTAGCATCATCATCCAAGGAAGGCACATCAGTCAACTTTGTATGAACACTATCCATTTGCCTATCCACTGAATATTCAATAACTTGTTGGTCTTCACCACGATCATGAAGCATACGACCCGCCTCTAAGCCATTTGTTGGACTTCTAAATCCAGAGAGTTTTCCAGACAACTTTGGACTTGGAGGAAGAGGAGGTGATGCAACACATGAAATATCATTATTGCTAGTTACAGTAGGCAAAGAAGTGGATCCAGATTCCGCACTCAAAGTAGTGAATTCTGCTGTATTGGCAGTCTGGATTGAAGCAGAACTCATTGGATGCCTCATTGTGGGTGCATTCTCAGAGACACTGTCCAGTATAGATGGGCTGGGTGCTGAATTAGACAATGAAATCTCAGTAGGTTTATTTCCAGAACGCTCCAAAGTAGCAAACCCTTCAGTACTAGCTACATCACGCACAGCACTTGAGTCTGACTTCTCTAACACAACATTATCCAGTGGTGGCGGCAAGCACTGGGATAAGTCTAAAGCATACTGTTGAATTGCTTGTGTCTGGACACAATAAACCTGAACAATGTGTTGGCCATGAGGTAATATATCACTGGTCCCTGTAAAACTCAGAATCGGCATGGCGACAGTAAACTCTGCAATGTAATCCATTCTGGTTGCCGCAGGATTAGGTCCGTACTCCAAGTGTATGGCATATATAGCATTCTTCTTTGCATTTGCCAATACCAGAAGCCCTGCTTGAGACAAGGCCACAGCTTGATTAAAGAACGCCTCTTCAACTCGAGATTCGGCTGAGCTCTTTAATTCCAACGTCTGGGTACAATGCCATGATTCGGCATCACTAGAAAGTAGCCAGCCTTCTTCACCCGCCGAGGCCCATATCTTCACTTCCCGATTAAGTGGACCCTACAAAGATTATTTTTTAAATTATTGAACAATATACAACCAATAAAAGATTAAATGGTCAATGACGACATCGCATTATGGTATGCCACTTACCATACCATAACTACCGTTCCACAAAGAATGTCATCTAACATCCTAGCTAAAAAGACTAAGGTAACCCTACTGAATAAAGTTGTCAAAACCAAAAACTGAATGCTGTGATAGTACCGCAGTTAGAAGGATAATGTGATCTGGGCGGTGAGGAGCAGTCACGAATGTAACAGAATTAACAGGTTGACTGTCGTGTGGCCTTAGCACCACAAGTGGTTGTGCTTTCCGATCCTCCCAAATTTTTATCTGTTCAGAAGACATGTTAAGAACGCACTGAGTGAGGACATCAACCATAAAGGAGTAGACCAATGTGCATGTGTACGCCTAGGGCATGGGAAGGCAGTAGCAACATCAAGACAAAATAAATCAGAACGGAGAATTGTACAGAAAGCACACACACCCGCATGCTAAAAGTAAGAAGATTATAAAGAAAGCATTGTTCTAAGTACAAACCATTTCCCCGTTCATGCTAAGTAAGACACCCCAAGCATATTTTCCATTCATTGTTGGCATTACAGCAATTAAATACCAGCTTATCCATCACAAGTATCAAATATAGCCAAGTATGAGGGGAACTTGTGAAGGAGGAGTAGACAACTGCAGATTTAGAAACCACAAAGGGTTACAAGACAAAACATGCATGTAGTGAATTGAGTGAAGTTATATGTTCTCCCTTAAACTTTAGTAGCAACATTTTACTCAAGTTATATCAGATTTTCCATTCCCCATAACCTGCAATAGTCAATCACAAACTCACAAGAACCCACAAAAAAGGAAAATCCACCATCCAACTACAAATTGTTACCACACCACCTGATTCCTTTCATTTTTGCCCAAGCTAGTGAAATGATGGTTACAAATTCAACTCCATTGAGCTTCTGGTACCTAATAAAGATCACCTCCTGACCACGAACCAATACAATTTCCTTCACTCCTACTAAAATAGGAACGCACAGGAAAATATGCATTACAGTTTAAGTGACATCTCAACACAAAAATCTCTTCAAAATACGCAAAACTATAAGGAG
>BPLS01000679.1:203890-242328 GCA_019656275.1 Rhododendron kiyosumense
AGAACACACCGTTCCATCTGTTGAAGCAGAGACCAAACGGGTAGTCATCCACTGGCACATTGACAAATCAGTCACTTCTCCATCGTGTTTACCAACATGTTGGACCCCATCAATCAACTTGTCAATAGGACACCTTAGAGGCTCCTCTGCAGAATATGCTACACCTTTTCCAACTTTTGTAGTATCAATTCTCAGAACACTCTTACCAATCCCAACCACTAGAACTTCCTGAAAATATATGAAAAACAGTACAAACGAAAGTAAGGTAACACCGTACTCAGATGACCTACAAACACAAAAATGACACAAAGATCAACAGAAGAGGGGGAGGGATAGACACCGCAACTAGGTATCAGAGATTAAAAAGTGCATACTTGTTTGTGACAATGCCAACAAACTCGTGGATGAACTGATTCGCCTTCTCCTTCTATCTTAATGGCAATGACTATCTTTCCTGTAATCTGTGGCTTATCGTCTTCATCTGGGCCTTCCGTAATCTTCCATACATAAACTCGCCCATCTACACTTGCACTGCACAAAAGCACATTAGAATATCCCAAAACCCAACTTGAAGTAAGAGTTGATGAATGAAGTTATAAAATGCTACCTAGCCAAAAGGTGAACATCCTCAGCAAAGAAAGCCATGTCCGTCACCCTCTGGAAAAAAAAATCATGAAATGCATAGAATAACTAAGCCAATAGTGATCTGAACAGTTTGGCAAGTACTTTCAAGTCTAATAAATGGATCCCAAAAAAAAAACCACTGAAGGAAGCTAAGGAACTATTGATTAATGTATCAAATGAGAATATGAGATAATGATGATACACGTCAGCAATATAAAGAGATAACTTGGAAAAGAAAAGAGGCATAGCAAACATTTTTAAAAAAAAAACATTTGAGAAAAGAAATCCTTACACAAACCCTCAGGCAAACAAATGTTGGCTGACATGTAAAAGAGTACAGGCAATCTATAAGTTATCCAGATATATAAGCATATTCCCGAAAGATATATCTTAAGGAACATAAAAATATTAGAATGGACTTTGAGCTAAAACGTTCAGGTCAAGCGACTCAAGTACAATGAGGGCAAGAGCAACTTCACTCTTGGCTCAAACTGTTGCCAGGGACTTCTCGACAAGTTCACGCTTGGCTCTTTAGTCATCCCTCTCTTTGACATGAAAGAAGTTTTATTGTTGAATAGTTCAATTTGGTTAGTGACGCCACTAGTATGGACCTCCATCAAGGTATCTTTCCGTACATAGAATCATAATAGCACCCTGACAATTTCAAAAGCATTTTTACACTTCATTCTAGAACTCACAACTAAGCCCAAGGCATCAAGCCATCAAACAAATAAACTCGCACAATCATAATCTAATACCTGCATGTAATCTTACCAACAGTCCACAGAAGTCAAAACCAACATGTATACCATGAGGTTTGCTACTAACATAAAGTCTTGCACAACAATGTAAACAACATTCTCATGTATCTTTATTTCATTGGCTTTAGAATCAAATGCTATTTTACAGTAACCAATTAAATGATATGACATATCATCATGTTGTGCATATTGTTGTGTATGATGTTGAGTACTTGTGTTAATAGACTTCCCTTGTACTATACTAGCAAACATCACAAAATCTCAAATTCTTAGGCATTTACTGAAACCCAATTTACTTCAACAGAATATAGCACTTAGTGCAATATGCCAAACTATAATTTACAGATACTTCTCAATGCCAACCAACCTGGGCTAGGCCTTTAAGCAATGATCTCAATGCAGTGTTTATGTTAAGGACCCGGATATTTCCCATCTTGAGTCCATAGCATATATACGTCTTATTGACTGCGATTTGATGGCCCAAAACAAGCCCAGGATCCGATATATACTTAGTTATTGGCGTGACTTCCAGCTGCGGCTGGACCTCACCTTCTAACCTAGCACCAATATCGTACACCACGCGATCGCCAATCAAATGACGCCCCTTCGGCAGTTTGCTGCTCAGCATACGCATAGGCCCCGAAGGAGCAAACACAACAGCCGGATTGGGATTGATGTTGGGCACAGAAATCGCGGAAGGAACCGAGGGCAGTATGGGCATATTAAGTGGCATTGAGAATTCTGAAGAGCCAGAAGGGGTGGGCTGGATTGGACCCATTGGCATCTCAATACCAGATGCAGCTGGAGCACTCAGTAAAGCCATGAGCTTAGCCCCGGCGTTAGGGTTTTGTTGGTTAGGGTTTTGTTGGGGCGGGGGTTGGAGTGGGGGTGTAGGATAAGAAACAGATCTCTGCTGGTGCAAGTTAGCGAGGTGGTGATGAGGATGGTGATGGTAATCCTGCTGCGGGTAAGGAGGGAGGGGGAACTGTTGGAATTGGGAATAAGGGCCAGTGGGCGGAGGATAGGAGGAAGGGGGTGAAGCATAAAAAGGAGGACCCAAATTGGGAGTGTTAGGGTTTTGGGAAGTAGGGGTTTTGAAGAACTTGTGGGTGTCGAATGGTCCACCTAGTTGGTTTGGATCCATTAAACAATAAAATCAAGAAAAGTCGATACTGTAATACTGTAACAGATCGATGGGGTATTTGTATATGTAGAGATTGATATGGAGAGAGAGAGAGAGAGAGAGGGAGAGGAGGGGGTTGTAGAAAGAGAAAGGTTGGTTATGGTGAAGAGGTTTGCTGATTTAGATCCGATTGGGAAGTGGGTTTGGAAAGTGGAGGAGGAAGAAAACCCAGATGGAGGCTACAGTTTTGTACAAGTACACATCCCTGGAACAGGTGCGTGGGGTAGACATAAACAATGGGGAAGATGATGGCATGGGGATGACTAATCATATTCTTTAAACGCCTTGTTGTCCTAATCTTTTTGGGTTTTTTTCCTTATCTTGTTTTTATTCTAATTTTTTCCACTTTTATTTTTGCGACAAATTTTTTGAATTATTGTTTCGTCCTAACGAGAGGAATCGGAATGCCATTTTTTTTACTTTATTCAAATATTTTAGAAAATATTCAAGATAAAATCCAAAAGGCTTTTTCGATTTTTCTCGTGAAGACGAATCAATAATCCACAAAATTTGGACGCTGGGCCCCATTTCCACAACCAAAAATCACTAAAAACTTAATGGATTTCACCATCTCGTTTTCACTAACAGAGAAACACTAAAAACTTAATACATTTTACCTACTGGTTTCTACTAACAAAAAAGTTTTTACTAACTCAACAACTTTTTAATTCACATACCCATCAAAAAAAAATTCACTATCGAAAATAATTTGACATTTTTCAATAAATTCACTACCCGAAACACCGAAAAACTTTTAAACCACAAATAAAAATTTGTGAATTTTTCACTATCGAAAATACCCCTAATAAACGTGGTTTTTTTAATAAAAATAAAATAAGAAAACGCCAAAAAAAATCCCTAAGGAGAGCAAGATGTAGTATAGATTATAGACCCTGTGGAGAGCAATAATTTCATTATTATTTTTTGATAATTGCACTCATGAAATAAAGGTTGACCATCATGTTCCTTGTCAATGTACGTGAGGAGGAAGGGCCAACTTGAATCATAACTACCCATTGGGCCTCACTTGATACTTTTTATAGTCTTTATATATATAGATTGGAGGAAGACTTTTCAGAAAAAAAAAAACAGAAGATATGAGGAAATTAATACTGAGGATGGAATTGGTATTCGGTACGTACGAGCTCCAGTTGAACCCAAATATTCGAGCTCAAGTACTAATTGAGAACATGAGTTCGGTTCAAGTACTAAATAAGTTGAGTCCATAAATATGAGCTGAGACATGCATGTGAGCCAAATTAAGACTAGGGTGAGTTCATCAACTCGTTAACTAAAAGAAGTGAGCATCAAGCTGCTTGCGAATAAGTTCGATTTGTTTGCATCACCAGTTTTCATTGTGGAAGACTGAGAGGGGATTAATGTGATAATGCCATAATGCCACGAGATGAGAGAGCTAGTTTGGCAGATGTCTAATCTTCTAACCATCTGGGGGGATTCAGAGTCAGGCTCCTAAGCGGCTAAGCCCCTCCTCATAAAATGCAACCAAGTGGTGGATTTATTCATAGCCCAATCTCCCTCAAAAGAGAGCATAAAAAACACGGCCAATTCATTTGTGTGGGCTTTGGGTCCAAATCATTTACCATTGAGCTAAGCTTGGCCAAGTTTAGCCTTGGGTTCTCTTGTACGCATTGCCGAAGGGTGGAAATTTCTGACGCGTCACGAGAACTCGATACGAAGTTAACGGGTTATAGTCAGCTACTTTTGACATGTAACACAAATATAACATTACACAATAACACGAAAAGCTAAAAAGGTCGGGTTATGGATGAGAGAATTCTGACACAAATACGACATGACACGGGGTAAGAATTTATGAAAGGACAGGATAACATGACACAAGCAGGACACGAAATTAACAGGTTAGGGTCGTCTTTTTTTTTACACAGAATACGAATATGATACGACGTGATAATATGTAAAACTAAACAGATCGAATTAAAGTTGAGAGAATTCTGACACGAATATGACACGACATAATGCCCATTCTTCCTATATCAACATTTTTTTTGATAAGCAACCTATATCAACATTACGTTTACATTACACCTTATTCAACTAACTCCTCTTGTACCAAAAAAAATAATAATATAATAATAAAGAAAAACTAAAGAAAATCAACGATTTGGGTGTCTTCATTAAGAAAAGAGCCAAACAAAATGTACCAAATTAGCATGATATGAAGATCCGTTGGATCCAGCCGTCGATTGAATCACATTTCGTTTTCAGAAAACAAAGCGTTATAACCGCTTTTAATGTCTCTATGGAATAAAAAGGAAGAATTCCAACCCTACAACTCTTTTCATTCTTCCCTGCTATTCTATCGACAACACTTTCGCTTATCTTCAAAATCTCAATACCCATTAAACAATTTTCAGAGCTGATCTGTTCATTCCCACATAGAGATAAAACTACATATACACACAGAGAGAGAGAGAGGGCGAGAGAGAGAGAGAGAGAGAGAGAGAGAGAGAGAGAGAGAAGGATGTGCTGTGCGGGTAAGGTGTGTATGTTTTGCACTTGCGTGATCGTGGTGGTGATCACGATAGGTATTTTGTTTGGTTTTGGAGTTTTCAAGAATGGGTTTCACAAGGTGAAGGACACATTGCATTACTCTGATCCAATTGGTATCAAGAACGCTACTTTCTCTTCTTCCCATGGAAGACCCTTCTTGGGTTTCACAGCCCCTCCTCCCCCTTATTAATTAGGGTTTGTAAAGATTTTCGTCGTCTGTTGCCTTTTTTCCTTTTACGTATTTTGTTTCTTGATATGTACTAATTTGGATCTTCCCCAGGAAAAGAAGAAGTATTGATTCTTGATATTAGATATTGAGTTTGGTTTTTTGCATTTTAGATTATTATTTATCTACATAATAAGATGAGGATTAGTAAATAGACATCTTTATAGGAATTAGTTGGCGTGATGTACAATTATAGATAATCTTGGATTGATAGATAAAAAGGTGGAGTGGGTGGATTGATATAAAGTAGAAAGAAAGAAAGAAAATTTGCGTGAAAAAGCTCGATTTTATTAAAAGTATGCACCAAGGAAGATTGTTGGGGTTATTGAGGGCCAAAGGAGCAATGGAAATAGGCCAATTTACCTTTTAAGAAAAGGCTAGCCTTTCTTCTTCTTCTTTTTTCTTTTTAGTAAAAGAATGATAGCTATAATCACCACACACGCAAAAGGCATTTGGAATGGTTTGTTTGTGGGCCGGGTAATTAAGCCAAGAATCAAGAACGAGTTCATATGGTATATTCAATCTTTAAGTTTGAGCATTTTAAGGCAATCGGTTTTCAAAGTTTTGATTTGGATATAACACTGATTTTTTTGCTTTGCAATTAACTTGTGGTCAATGAACTGATGGAGAATGTGAGCAGGCGTCCAATAATCTATCTCCTTTTCAACTACTTTTGCAAATGATCACCCTCAGATTCTTTCTCTCTCTCTCTCTCTCTCTCTCTCTCTCTCTCTCCTTACATCTCTCTCTCCATGCGTCTGTATGTAGATCATGTTTGGTTGGATAAAATTTGCAGGAGGAGTTCGGAATTTTCGAATTATGAATCTGTATGCATGTCATGTCATCAATTAGAAAACCGGCGAAGATCATATCATAAACTTTACAAAAACCTTGGAAAGATATGGGTGGTATATTCTCAATGTCGGTAATCAGTGGAAGCACTCATCGAGGTTATTTATCCATCATTTGTGATCCAACTAATCAAAAAGATAGATCTCAACTTCAAGCCTATCAAGCTCTTTTTTGCGACAACATATATCATCTTCATGGTTTAAATCTCAACGTTCAATTCAAGGTAAAGAATTAACATTCGAATGACTTGGCATCCCTGCTCGACGGATGGATCTTGTAGTCAAGCTCCCTTATGCCTTTACATTCGCGGCCCAATCTTCATCCGAACTGAGGAAACCTTTGCACACCTCCGTTATCTTTTGGGAGGTCTACACCCTATAGAAACTATCTACTTGAGATAGTCCCTTGGCCCGTAGGTGTTGGCACAAGATTAGAATTCTAACTCTTTCAGAATGGTATCTCATTGATGGCTCGGGCCCCATCGGAAGGGGGCCTTCTTCACTCTCCACCTAAACTATGTAGAAAAGGCACAAAGCCAATCCCTGGGAAAGCTTTATAGGGTCCTTTTGTCAAGGTATAGGTAGTCCGCATCTTCACAGATATGTCTATTTTACTGAGCCTCTCTTCGAGACAGTGCCCAGATCGTTACGCCTTTCATGCGGGTTGGAACTTACCTGACAATGAATTTTGATACCCCTTGAAACGATGAGGTCCCACCAGATCACCTGCCAATGAATTCTCTTCCCATTTCCCCCCTTTTGCATAGTATACAATTTGCAAATGCATTGTGTGAACAAAAATACCCGGCCACCTTTTTAGATGACTCATTTTCACCAAATAAAGGGACACTCAAATATATACTTAAATTTTTAGGCTATTTTCTACCTCTCAAATTTACGACTATACCGCGAAGCTTTTACTCAAATTTATACTTAGATTTAACTTTGCCCATTGGAGTGCTCCATATCAAATGAAGTTTTTATTTTAAATTTGTGTGGAAAATTGAGTAAGATCTGGGATGCTCAGGTTAAGTTCGGCTAAAATTTTTGGGTCTTTTCATGTTATGCTCTCATTCAACCTTTTTTTTTTTTTTTTGCGTATCTTAATTTTGCTCCAAATTTTGTGAAGTATTGATTTGCCTCGTCAAGAATAATTGAAAAAGTAAAAAATCATGACGTTTATGTAACGCCCCGAAATTCGGAGCATTAATAAAACATTTAAAAGATAATTTTTCCAATTAGAATTCATAGATTTAATACATCACTGTTTCAAAAGCAGATGTCATCATATTACAACCATATCGAATTAAGTTTAGGTAGCCGAATTTGACCAAATATTACAATTCCCCAAATAAACTTTGAAGCTTTCAAAATAAAGTTGACTTAAATTAAATCAGAGCAACTACGCATACGGAAACCAAGGTTCTTCGGCTCCCTCCTCAGTAGCGTTGACTTCAGTCGAATTGTTCAAACCTTCTACTCCGTCTTCAGTACCTGGCGTTCGAGTTACCAGGGCAACATAGTACCGTGAGCGATGACGCTCAGTAGCCAAAACTCACCCGAACCCATAGACTTACAAACAAGGGCATGCACAATACATTTAAGGTAAGAACAATTAAAGTGGCAAGCGATCAATTTCAATTACTAGCCTTTAACTTAGTGAAATCTAGAATCTCAACCTTTGAGAAACATCCTCCCGTGTTAACCACTAGGACTATGGCCATTCGTGATACCGCTCCCCCTTGCTTGCCCTAACCGGGAGCCCCGATGAAACGGCCTAAGTTATTTACTTAGTCGGAGTCATCGGCCGCCTCGCAAGGATGAATTCCCCAGGGAACTAACCGTAACCACTGGGCCCACAAGGAACTAACCGTAACCTTGGGAGTATATAGACCATAACCTGGTACTATAATACATATCACCCTTTTATCTCCTATTCAAAAAGAGCGATCACGCAATGCCATATCCTAAGGTTTCGAATTGACCATCAACTGCCATACCCTGGCTTCATTTCTCTTCTCCCAAACTGGTCTCTGTGGATAACCTCCAATGGATTCACTGGATAACCTCCAAGAATCCCACTAAAACCTCATTCTTCGGGCTAACCGCCAATCGCATCATCTTCTACCTTTTCCAATTTCCTTTAACTTAAAATCGTCTATGTGATCCTCTCTACACGTACACCAATTCCCAGTGAACCTAATGTCCATTCTAAGTTCTCGTAGGCACTAACATAAATCATGACAATAACATTTGCAATAAAAGATTCAAACTAGTAATGACATTCAAGTAACACACTAAATCAAATCACATACTAACTAACTTTTTTTTTTTACAAGGCTACAACACTAAACTTTATACACTTAAATTATTCTACCGTAACCTCATATCAAAATCAATACATTAGCAATACTAATTAAAACATTTGCAGACCCCAAAATCAAGATTAAGTATTTTGAAAACTTAAAACACCTTGGTCAGTTTGCATTTTTCAAATCCTATTTACTGCATGAACTTACTAACATGCTACCAACCTTTGATCGTGCAATAAAACGAATCATGCGATAAGGTTAATCAAACGATAAAATAAATCATGCGATAAAGTTAGGGTCGAACCAGAAATTTATTTAACCTCTGACTTAAATATTATATTTAAATTTCTTAAAGTTGGACTTACAATTAGATCAAACTATAGGGTCCATACTGTGATCGTTCTAAATCACTCCAATCTTTCCCGTGGCTGACATTTCGGAATTTAATTAAAATAAATAACAGTGGGTTTATAGATTTCCAACAAACAGTCGGCTGTCGTCCGGCCTCGACCCGCGACGTCGGGTTCAATTATTTTCATACCGAAACACAAAGCGATTAATATGGAACATAATATATATTTAGGGAGGTGAGTTCGGACTACCTCTCGTCCGGCGAAATGGAGTTCGGAAAGAGACAACGGCAGGTCGGAGCTCGAGCAGTGGTGATGGTGAGCACGGCTGTGAGGATGTGAAGCTACGGTGGTGATGGCGACACACACACACGCTCTCTTTTCTCCCTCTCTCTCTCTCTCTCGGATGGTAGAGGCTGGGAAAACAGAAAATGAAAAGAAAGAGGAGGAAAGGTTATTATAAAAAGAAAGGGCTGGTTTTTATTGGATTTGATTTCAGGAGAGTAAGAGGGGTGGAATGACCGATGGTTAAGAACTTGATGGTAGGCTTAGAGTCATAGGGTGAGTTGTCGAATTTTTGTGGGAGGTGAAAGGTGGTGGCAGCCGAAAATATGGAGGAAAGTGGGGATGTGATGGCAGCGGATCCTCTGTCCTGATTTCCCTGTCCGAGTCCCCTGTCCCACACTTCTCCTTCTGCCACGTAGCCACACCAAACACTCATCCAACTTCCTTCTAATTCTGTTACATACCAGTTAACTCTATTATGTACAAAACTTTCCTTTGTTGAGTTTTTATTTTTGATTTTTTGGGAACCATTACGATTTTATAAAGATGATTTACATTGCTAGTTATTCTTAAAATATTTTTTTATAGGTTCTTAAAAAAAAATAAACTCAATCCGTTATTAATATGATGTTTCAGAATTCGTAGGCGCCTACAAATTTTTTAAGTGTTCCAATTTTTAATCCGTTTGAATTAGTGCGAAAATCTTATTTTTCTTATCATTTCATCCTGAATGGTCGTAGTGATTTTTTAGCTCTAAAACCTTTCAACAAACGCCCTAAGACTCTTTATTTAATTTCAGGACTCTCTTAGGGTGTCAATTAAAAGGCCTTAGAGCCAAAAATCTATTACGACCATTTAGGTTGAAATGATAAAAAAAATAAGATCTTCGCACTGGTTCAAACGGATTGAAAATTGGAACACTTAATTTTTTTTACACCGTTTATATATTAAAAAATATAGTTAAAAATTAAATGTTTCAATTTTCAATCCGTTTGAACCGGTGTGAAAATCTTATTTTTCTTATCATTTCATCCTAAATGGTCGTAATAGATTTTTGGCTCTAAGGCTTTTCAATGGGCACCCTAAAAGAACCGTGAAACTAAATAAAGAGTCTTAGGATAATCGTTGAAAAGCTTTAGAGCCAAAAATTCATTACGATCATTTAGTGAAATGATAAGAAAAATAAGATTTTCGCACTGATTCAAACGGATTGAAAATTGGAGTACTTTCTGAAACAGCCATATCGATAAAGATAACGAATTGAGCTTATTTTTTTAAAGAACCGATAAAAAAATATTTTTAGAAAAACATGCAATTTAAATAATCTTTATAACACTCGTAATGGTCCCACAAAAATCAAAAAATAAAAACTCAGCAAAAAAAAGGTTTTGTACGTAATAGAGTTACTAGTATGTAACAGAGTTAGAGGGAAGTTGGATGGGAGTTTGGTGTGGCTACGTGGCAAAAGGAGAAGTGTGGGACAGGGGACTCGGACAGGGAAATCAGGACAGATGATCCGCTGCCGGATGTGATGGGTTTGCTTCCCCTTGGCCAAAAAAGAATAAACAGAGATGACAAAATAGGGAATAAGAAAAATGTAAAGGAGGTTTGGTTTTCTACCGTGAAAATGAGGGAGGGAATTGGGGTTTGGGTAAAATGATCCGATATACACACATGCACACAATAAGAAATTTACTCGCCAGACACGCGCGCACACAATCGATTATGGAATAAAATTTGTGTGACAACATAAATAATTTTTTCGCATTAAATAAACTAACAAAACGAAAGTTATATTATTATTATTTTTTTTTTTTTTAAAAAAAAAATCGGGTCTTTACAGTTTATCCAAATATTTTTCAAAATATCCAAAATAAAACTCAAAAAACTCATTGGTGCAAAAGTAACAAATATAATTTTTTTTGAAAAAATGACAAAATAAAAAAAAACTCAAAAACTCGAAAAGCCCTTGGCAAAACTTAGCCTTAGAAAAAGACCAAAACATAAAACAAAATATATAGCGAACTGACCCTTCATAAGTGTACATAGGAAAATAAGGAGGTTACACTAGTGTGTATGAATCCCACTTGTATATAAGAATTTGTAGATGCTCCTGTGATTTGGTATATATTAGAGCAAGTACACTAGAGGAGCTAAATGCCAAAATAAGCTATTTTACGAAGAAAAAAGGAAAAACAAGTTGCAGCAAGCGAGGTAAAAGAAAAGCTAAAATAGATCATGATGAAATGGTTCGGTATTAGTACCGATGCTCTGTTCATGAGCAATGCTTTATACAATTAGCTTTTCTTTCCTCCTCCCGCTCCCTCTCTTTCTCTCTCATTTAAAAGAGTAAAAAATGTATATTTTAATAAATGGTAGGTAAAATAGATAATAGCTTTGTTCGGTTAACTTTTTAGTTTTAATTTTTAATTATTATTCTATTTTTTTTAAATCATTGTCATATTTCTTAAATTATTACTTTTTTATCTCTTTATTTCTCTCCGATCATTACCCTTATATTTAATTATTAATCTATTTTTCTTTCTACTCACTACCAAAACTAAACTGAATTGAACTCCCAATCAAACAAAACCAGTGTTGGTGTAGTTGCGAAAAAATTAGAATCGTAAATTATTCACAAGTAGTTTAGCTATTGGTGGACTTGCTCTTACGGTATATCCAATGTCGTGTATCGTCACAATCGATAGAATACTTCGGGAGTAAGCCAAGCAGAGAAAGGAGAGAAGAAAAGAGTTCACGCAAAAACCCCTCAACGCAGCGAAAGGCATATATCCCCCAAGTACAGGAGGCGTATAATTCCAAGGAATCTGAATCGAACTCGTACAATTCGAATCGAAAAACAGAAGAAGAAGGAGATGAAGATCACTGTAATGACTGCGGACGAACAGATCGTCACCTTAGATGTCGATCGCGACGAATCTGTAATCCCCCCACCCTCTCTCTCTTCTACTTCTTCTCGTTCCTCTCAAAATCACTACTTTTTATTCTCTTAGCCAAAAAAAAAAAATCACTACTTTTTCAAACAGCATTCTGGATTCTAGGTAGTTAGAATTAATGACTTGCTTTGACCTCATTGGCAGGTCGAGAACTTGAAAGCTCTACTTGAGGTTGAGGTGAGATCGACAGCCCTTCTTACACCTCTCTCTCTCTAAAAATATACACACACATACATACAAACGCACACTGGGCCAGGCACATGCGATTCGTGTGTAAATTGTGTTACGCGGGAGATGGAAAGGGAAAACTATTGAATTGAGATTAATCTGGAGTGAACTATGGGATGTGAAAGTAGAAAAGTGGGGACAAGAAATCTGGTATTTTTTTTCTCTTCATGCTAGTTTTGTTGGTAGTTAAAGTGGTAATTTGGGAAGAAAGTGTGTGCCAGCCTAACTGACGTTTTAACCAAACCAAAGGAGTGTTCCCTTGATAGTTTAGGTGGTTAAAGGAATAGTTTAGGAAACTAAAATGTGAACCTGAGTAAAAAATGACGTTCACACAGAAAAAGAGGTGTTTCCAGCATAATAGATAATATATGTATTGTCTGTTATGCGAGCAGACGCAAGTGCCGCTCCAGCAACAGCAGCTGCTGTTAAACGGAAAGGAGATTCGGAATGCTGAGAAACTGAGTGCTGTTGGTGTTAATGATGGGGATTTAGTCATGATGGTCTCACTTGCTACTTCAAGGTATGCCCTTTTGCACTATTCCATAGCTTGTATATGTGAATGGTTGTGTAGCTGCATGTAATTGTTGATATTCTTGTTGCTGGCTTGGGTTGGCATTAGGGTAAGGTAAGTTATCCTAAAATATGTCAAAAACAAAATGCTTTTCTATGTGGTTTATGCCATGTGGTGAGGGACCCCTTTTGGAATTGGTACTTACTAGTAGGGAAGGACTTTTGGAATTGGTAAAGCAGGTGTCTTTATGGGCTAGACAGGTTCTATGGATGTCATATTGCTAGTTATGAACACTTATAATATGCACATAGTGGTTTTGTTTTAGCTGCTGTTTGGAACAATTTGAGTGGTAGAATTTGCTATGCCTTTATAAAGTAGGATTAAATGCTAAGTATATAAGAAGTTTCTTTTATCCTGTTTGCGGTAAGGGATTTCTATTATTAGCAGGACGTGGAACTGCAAGAAAGACTATTCGTTGGGAATTAGCAGAACAGTCATGACTATTGTAGGTCTATTACAGGAAAGACTATTCGTTGGGAATTAGCAGAACAGTCATGACTATTGTAGGTCAAGTAATAGCACCCAATTTTTCAGTGATGATTTGTTGTTTGGTCCTTGCCAACACATAGGTTGGCCGAGTATCGCGTCATCGATATAAAATATGGTTAAAACCTTCATAATTGCAATGTGAATCCCATGTTTTGACGGATGTTGTCTTGCTTTCATAGTTCCATGTTTTGATGGATGTTGTCTTGCTTTCATAGTTTATGAAGACCTAGCTTTTGAAGCTTTCCACCAATTTTCGTATTCGTTTTATTTTGATGGAATCAATGTGCTTTGTTTGCTATTGATTCAGTGCGGCGACCAATGACTTAGGCTTCAACCCAGATGGGTCTGCTGTAAACCCTGCAGCCTTCCAGCGGCAAATCCGACAAGATTCTAATATGATGGCACGACTATTTCAGGTTTGATTAGCGATGTATTTGGCGCGAAGAATTTTCTTGTGGCTCTTATTTTTATTGTAGCTTAGAGCATATGAGTTAAGTTACTTTACTGCGTTGTCTTGGTATGCACTTAAATTGTTCTTTACCTAATAAGTTTGTTTACTTACAATTGTTATTATTGAATTATAGGCTGATCCTGAATTAGCTCAAGTCCTCCTTGGAAATGATCTCAATAGACTGCAGGAGCTTTTACGGCAGCGTCATCACCAAAAATCTGTGTTACAACGTCAACAGGATGAAGAGCGAGTAAGTAACATTGATTTTCCTTCCCCAGTTGCTGTTGCCTGTTTAGTCCTCCATATCACATTAACTTTTATCAGTGTTTGCCTTAACCTCATAATGGGAATCTTTGGAACGGTACTCTGGTAACTCATGACAAGGGTAGGTGTTTGTTGTATACTTTTTCTTATTTCTCATTAATGTGATTTCTTACTATTTCTTCATAGAGGCTTGTGTCTTGTGAACCGTTGTCTAATGCATGGGAGTACATGGTGCCTACCTCTGTTTACCACTCCACTTGCGTCTTGTGAACAATGTTGCGTCTTTTTGGTATTATGTTTTGATGGTTGCGAATTCTCCACAAATGGTTCATAGTTATATTGGTGTCTTGCTTGTTGTTATGGCCTTAGAATTTCTAAGCCAACTGTGTGGCCTTAGATGCTATGCTGAGAAGTTTGTAGAGACAGAAAGCGCTTTTACTATGAACTTGAATTACAAAGCTTTCAAGTGGCTTGGGCAAATCAGGCCCTCACCTATTAATACACCAAGGGAGAAGTCTAGAACTTTCTCTATAAGCTTCCCAACTATTCTACTCTAGAATTATGTATAACAATCTAAATTATTCTAGGAGATGGTTCTAGAAGTTCTCTAGAATCCTCTAGGCTTCCACATTGCTATAGGAAACTCTGGATAGTTCCAGAAAAATCTCCATGTCTTGGTGGGATGCATGCCCAGTGTTTGTCAAAATGTTCGAGTTGTGACACTGTGCTGTGGTGGCTGTTGTTCTTGGTGTTCCATCTGTCTATACATCCTTACCCTTTCTGATTTCATAATGGTACCGTCATGTATGTGAATGTACTAAGATTTAGATGCGGCTTTTGTTGTGAAAACGTGAGTACTAGATTGAATGAAATTGCACTAAGGCCCCGTTCCGCTAAGGTTCTTATTTTTTAAGTATTTATTTCCCGCTTTACGAGACAGGTCATTCTCTCACAATACATCATCTTTAATTTCAAAAAAATAAGGCAACATAAGTACTTATTTAGAACTCGTCATTGCTGTAGAAATTCCTTGGGTTTAAAGGTTACTTATGACACGTGCAGCTGATTCACCCATTTTCTCTTTATTCTGCAACACAGGCACTTCTCTATGCAGATCCTTTTGATGTTGAAGCACAGAAGAAAATTGAAGCTGCTATTCGTCAGGTTAGTTGGATTGAAATTTCGGGGAAATATTCTAGCTGTTTTAGTGTGATATTATGTGCAGGAAATGTTAGAAAACTCCATCAACATTTGCTCTTGTTTGTTTCTGCATGCGATTTTGAGCTTGTTACAAAGTTTAAACCAGAAGATATGAAAACCAACTGTTTCTTTTCACAGCACTTGTCATATGAAATTGGCTAGTGGATGCTATCTCTGTACAGTGGCTTTTCATCCATGGTTTGTGAAGTGAGTTTGATTGCACTTTCTTTTTCTATGCATTGTTTTGCATCAATGTTCTAAAAGTTGCTAGGCGCTAGTCGGGTGGTCCGGGTATTCTCCCATTACCTTTACCATTTTGGCTTGGTTTTCCAGAAGGAATTCTCAGAACCTGTTCACCTTCGAGCGATTAATCGGATTAATCGGTGCATATTAATTAGTAATTGGCGATTAATTGTTAGTCGGATCTAATCGAATAGACCCCGCAATGCTTAATTGGCGATTCATCGGCGATTAATTCCTTGTTTTAGAACACAGTTTTGCATGTTTGTGAACCCATTCTCTGAAATATTTTCTTTAGTTTGGCTTTCTATGTTAGACTGTTTGGGAGGTTTTTGGTCTTGGGTGCACTTGAAGGGCTAGTCAATCACTAAAAATAGAGGGTTGGCCCTTGGGTTTTTACTTGCGATGAATGCCAAATCCTGATATGTTCATTGATTCATTTGGTAGTCTAGGGGCACTTTCCATGAGCACATCTCTGAAACCCCGACACTGATAGACACCAGTTACAAAATAAGTTCACCACTTATTCTGTTACTTTTTATTTTCCCTGTAATATAGTGCTTTATCTCTCTGTATATTTGCTCATAGGATCAGTTTATTCTTCATATAACCACTTCTAATTTTGCTCTTTGAATTGTTGCTGCATGGTTTGTAGAAAGGTATTGATGAGAACTGGGCAGCTGCTCTAGAACACAATCCTGAAGCTTTTGCTAGGGTGGTACGTATAATGGAATGCCGCAGTGCCTACTTGTAGAAACTGTAATTCTTTATGTGTTCTTGGTAATTAAAATATCACAAAATTTCAACTTTTCAGGTGATGTTGTATGTTGATATGGAAGTCAATGGTGTCCCGTTGAAGGTAGTGACAGAAAAAATGCCATGGTTTCCTCCATGCTTTATTTTGTTTACCGTTTTTCTTGTCTTGGACTTTACATGCAGTGACAGTACTGGGTTTCGTTTATTGCTTGCTATGCTTTAAACATTCATTTCTTTCCCAAACATGCTTTACTTGTTTTTAAATACAGTCGTCGAAAATCTGCAATCTATTATATCCCTTCTACAATCCAATGAACAACTGTAGGGGACAGCTCACAATTGTAGTGTAGAAATTTGAGTACCACTTTGAGTAGTATAGCTCGGTGCTTTAATGTTGAAATCCTGTCCCATTGCTTTCAAACGACTAAGAAAATTTTGCTTCACTTCCTTTCAGGCATTTGTTGATAGTGGAGCTCAGTCGACAATCATATCTAAAAGCTGTGCTGAGCGCTGTGGGTATGTGCTATTATACTTCTGGACAACTATAACATCTTGCATCATATTAGCAGTGCCAGTGGTTATTCTATACCGCAGATAGAAAGTTGGTAATCCAACACGATTGAGTTAAGAATATCTAGTGTTCGTGTACTTCTTGTACATGCAGACAAATGTTTAAACTATGCTTGATCTCTATTTTTGTGTACCACAAATTTAAATTAGCAACCGATCCATTCCCTGGTCTTTGCGATTGTTCTCAGATCAATTTTCAGAAAGTTATGTGGGTTGTAATCAATTAATGATTAAGAAAAGAATGACGATGTGGCGTGGATATGGATCACCAATTATGAAGATAAAGTGGCAGCTATATGAATGATCAACATTAGCTTTTTCAATTGCGTAAATGAACCTATCTAAAGTTTGTGGTCATGACTTAAGGACTATCAGGTTATCCCCCTAGATCTACTTGTAGTTTGTTTAGCACTTTAGCTTGTGGTAGGGGTTTGATCTGATGTGCAAATTCTGTGTGATTTCTATGATGATATCTGAGTGATTCATTATAAAATGGATGGAAGTGCATAGGGGAAGTTTGAATTGATATACCTTTATTTGTTGGAACTTGAAAGAGATTTTTCTATTTCTCTAGAATGCATACTTGACTTGGTAACATGGAGTCAGACGTTCAATTCATGGTTTAACACACTATACTTGGTTGATCCCTGGCAACCTGATTTTTTTCAAGCTATGGCCTAGTTGCTTATGTATTGTTTCCTGTAGCAACAGTCATCCTGGTACCTGAGTTTAGGATCTTCACGTTTGCACTTAATCCAGGGCCACAGTCATTTATGCAATCCTCTGGTGAAAAATATTCCAACAACACAAAGAGTGGAAATGTGGAAAGTAACCCTACTTGAATCATAAACCAACAGTTTAAATAGGTCACGGACCTTGTTTTGTTAAAAGACTACCACATTGCATGTAGAGAGAACATGAAGTTGCAGCTGAAGAATTCAGTACAGTGTACCTCAACGAGCCTTGTATACTAAATTCTATTTAAGATCTTGTTTAAGGAAGCTTTTTTGATCGCTGCTATATCCTCTTTCAGATTGTTGAGGCTCTTAGATCAACGTTATAAGGGCATTGCTCACGGGGTTGGTCAATCAGAGATTCTAGGACGGATACATGTTGCTCCAATCAAGGTAATGCACATACCATGAAACTTGCTTTTCTCCCTCTAATTTTTTGATCATTTTGCAGTCTATGTTTGTATGTGTATGCCTGCCTCATGTGTATGGATAGTTTGATGTGATCTGGGAGCTGCTTTTCTACTTCTTTGACCGAAAGATAAAAATGTTTTATGCATCTCTTCTGTTCCATTGTAAGCTTATTTGCTAACATTTCATCTGTTCCATGATAATTGTTTAGATTGGAAGTGTATTTTACCCTTGTTCCTTCTTGGTTCTGGATTCTCCAAATATGGATTTCCTTTTCGGCCTGGATATGCTTCGTAAGCACCAGGTAACAAATTATCTCAAGCTTCTGAAGTTAATAAACCCAGTACAATATTGAAATTCATGACAAAAAGCAACTGGTTGCAGTGCATAATTGATCTGAACGAGAATGTATTGAGACTTGGTGGAGGAGAGGTTTCGGTACCCTTTTTGCAAGGTTGGTTTTGTGATTCCACAGTTGATGTGCTACTGGGTTATTCACTTGTTTACAAGTAGATAATTTTTTGCTTAATGCTTGATTTTTTCTGTGATTTACGGATTATTCATTTTCTGGATAAAATCTATTTTTTTCCCCTCATTTCAGAAAAAGACATTCCATCTCAATATCTAGATGAAGAGAGGAAATTGAAGCAAGCCTCAAGCTCAGGAGCCCAAGTAACGATACTCTTGATTTCACTAACCTTTATCCTTTGTAACAAAGATATTGCCAGATGGAATAGTATATGTTCCATGGTCTTTTCAGTTTTTATTTTCTCTATCAATTTAAATGCTCATTTTTTTAAATAAGAAAATGGTGTTGTCATTGCCTGTACTTTTCCTAGTTTGCATTACTCTCAGACATTAGTTATATGGGACATGATCACTATATGAAACTACAAATCCTAAAACTCGAGCATGAGTTTGAAGGGATGGTTTGTGAAGTTTCTATATATAGTAGATTTGTTCACTTTGACACATCTTCTATTGCATAATTCATTGTTACAGAATGATCTTTGCTGAGTCATAGTGCCCACTCTATATCTCTTCTTTGTGCATTTTGCCCTAGTTGAAAGTTATGAACCAATGTGAGTATTGCATGCTACGTAGTTTAGGAACTGTGGTGGGTTTTCATCTTTGCTTTAACACGATTTTTGAGTTTTTACCCCGTGATTCTTCAGGCTGCATCTGGATCAAGAGAAAATAGCAATGCACAAACTGGAGGTCAGTTTCCTGGTTCATTCCAAGACATAAAATTATTTAGAGTGCATGCTTTAACAGGAATAATGATGCTCTGCTTTGTTTCAGCAAAATGTCTGTAACTATACAGTCAAAAGTTTAATATGCAAACATCATATGCTCTTGAGTTCTGTATATGGTCTTCATCAGTTTATGATGACAAGACCAAGGGTTTAAGAAGTTGATCCTTCTGGCCAGTTGACCTGCAGAATGTTTATTGGATTTTTCTCTGGTAAACTCGACTCCGAAGCTCTCCCTTCAAACCTCTTGTTTCATTAAATTTGCAAGAACCATTGGGACTGGCTTCTTGTTCGATTTGCTAAATGGGGATGGTTCTGGTCTAAAGAGGGTTTGTTTCTTGCTGTCTTTCGAGGGAGGCCGTCTATGGTCTTCCACTCCCTATGCAATAGGTGAATCATGATTTTTGCTGTTCCCACACAAAAAAAAAAAACTTTGGCATTCGTTTTGGGGTTTGAGCCTCTGAAATTCAGAACTGCTTAAACTTTCCCTTCAAGTGTCTGATCTGAAAGAAGGGGCATCTCAGACATGCTATTTTTAAGGTTTCACCAACATATCATTTGTCCATCCAGCAAGGTTTCATTGTCTTTCCTAGTTGACTTGGAGAAGCTTTTATGGACTCCTTTGCTGTTAAAAAAACATGTACTAATGTTAAAGGAGAGAGAGAAGGAATTTTTCGAAGATTTAGAGAAGTCGTCTTTAGTTTGCAATGATTCAACATACAGGCAGGCATCTTTGGCAGTAATATATACTGGCATTTGGGCATTCCAATTTCTTCACATCCATGATTACTGTGATATGCACTAATGACATGATGCCATCTCAATCAACTTGTGACCCCAGGGAGTTGAATCATTGGGATTGATCAGCCCCTTATACAGTTGGGTCTGTTGGAATTCGCCCAAGTGGTTGATGGGATGGGGATAATGTCATCTATGATATCAAGGCTGGCTAGGAGTCAAGGTTTGGATTGGCTTGAGCTGCCGTTGGAAACTCTTGGCATCTCACACATGAATGAGCGTTAGTGGCTATTGGAGTTTCCTCCCTCAACTTCCTTTACATGTATTATGGCTATGCAAGGTGGAGAGCAAGAGAGCAGAGACGAAGAAATAGAGAGTAAGAGTCATGAGGCTCCTCCTCTGGTGTCGAGGCCGTGAGTTTAACACCCGTGAGAGAAAAAATACTGAGTGACTATCGTTGAGTATACCAAGGGAACAACAGGGTCGGCAGTTCAACTTGTTGGACATTGGTGAAGACCAAGATACTGTGTGGAGTCTGTCCTTAATGTAAATGTAATACCTTGATGATTCATCCTTTTAAGAGACTGGTGTTCTAAAAGCCAGATCTTTTCTCTTTCTCTTGTTCATCCTTGCTCAGTATGCAAATTATAGTATTTTTATTGTTCTGTTTAATTGGATGGGAAATTAACTTGTTCTTCCAATCTTTATCTTGGCCTGTAGGTGGTGCGCGGAACTTGTCACAGGTAGTTTACGATCACAAACCATTTGAACTTGCTTCTTTTTTCTTTAAGAAAGTACATTCAAAGTTAGATTCTGTTGTTGTATATTGGCTACATTTGTTCTTCTTCTTGCGCTTCTCTTCCTTTTTTTACTTGGATTTTTACAAAAAAAAAAAAAAAGGTTTTCTACAAGTGGGTATATATGGTTACTGGCTTCTTTACACTCTGTCATCACAACCTATCCTACATGAATTTCATCATTCCACTGATGGTCGGCCGTTGACACTACGACTATGCGGTAATCTTACCAAGTTGATTGGGACTGACTGGCTGTTCATCTTCAGGGTCCAGAATTTGAAGCGAAGGTCACAAGACTTGTTGAGCTAGGGTTTGGAAGAGAGGCAGTAATACAGGCTCTAAATTTGGTTGGTGGTAATGAAGATCAAGCAGCAGGGTATCTTTTTGGGGGCTGAAGATGGATTTATTTGAGTTTGTGGGACCAAAGTTAATTTCCACAGCTTTAACTTATTCATATGAACATTTCACAAGAGATGAAATGTTTGAATGTGACAGTGATGCTCACAAAGTGGGATGTATTTGAATGTCCATTAAAATTGCGGATAGCCCGTTTCTTTGGATTTCTTGTTCTTCATTTTTTCTCTTTTTGCTCAGATTTACGTTCATCTGGCCAGAGGATTAAAGCAAGCCTTGTTTATTCACCTCATTCCTTGGATGGTAACATTCAAAATCAATAGTCAGCCATGATTCAGTATTAATAGACATTGAAACCTCAACTGACATGACAAACCACCAAGCGAATTTAAAGCCGCACATGAGCCTTGTGATTGGAACTTCTCAGTTTGTCGATGTTGTGTCTTCATTTTACCTTTAAAACAATACATAGTGATTGTTGGATGATTTCTGCACATTTTTGGGGTAAAGATCGGCGTAGGTAGATTCATTTGAGATAAGGAGAAGTTGATAATCAAGGATCGCTGCAAACTCGTTCCAAAGCTGGACGGTATATTTCCAGCCACATTCATGTGTGCTTAGCATATTTGCAGCAATCTTCCCTATGCCTGTATGATCAATGTTCTATGTCAATTTTCCAATCAGAATCACACCACACTAAAAGGAGAAAAGGTGCCGAGAGAGATTTAAGGGGAAGATTGTCTTCACTCCCCAGTACATCCACCATCTAAGCAATTCAGATTGACGTTTTGGGTCTTTCGCGTGTTGAAGTATATTGGAGTAGCACTGTATAGACTTCTACGAACAAAAGAGAAGAAAGTAGGCGGTATTATGTTTATACAAAAAACCACCAATTTCAAAAATTGATATTAACTTCATGCTACGGAATTCTAATCGCAAGGTATTTCAAGGAAACCGAAAATACTAAACCCCATCACCCAGTTCGACAAGCATGGTTCAAATGCCAAAACCCACCTGAATACAACGATTAACAAACTAATTTGCACCCAGAGCCAACTTGACTGTTGATGCATGTAGGAAGCAGAAATCAAATCAAGCACACGTCTCTGGCAACTATAGTAGTGCAGCAAGTATGAAATGTAAAATCAGGGACGGAGCCCCAAACAATGGCGAATATGAAGATCAAAACCTTTCAGCCAATCTGACAGTAACTGCTCTTAGTTTGAATACACCTTCCCAGCTGGAGACCCTAAAATAAGGCTACAGAGAGAACCTCTTGCAATTTTGATGTTATGTAAGACCCCAATAGATGAATCTTGGTGACTGCAATCACAATCCGAGTCTTTGTAGAGTTCTCAATGGCAAACTTAGTTTCCCTCCTTTCCCGGCCGGATAGGCTACCAATAGCACGAGATAAGTACTCACCTTGACGAATAACAAGATGCCTCAAAAGTTGTCCTATTGCTATATTATATAAAACTAAGTATACCGTAAGTATACCAGTCGCAGAAAAATCGACTATGCACAACATTCTTAGGCTCTCCACAACTTTTTTGTACTATAAACATCACTCAGATAGTCAAATAGAAATTTTACGTCATGTGTTAAGTGAAACTGGCCCAAAATTGGTACTTTGCATCTTGAAGACTTCCAAGATGCCTTAGTAGTAAGCCCTGATGTATCCAAAGGCTAGTCACGTACAGTAAAAGTCTTGGATACCTGCAGGAGAACAATAGCAAACAACAAAAAAAACACACACAAAAATTACCTCCCAAAAAAAAAAAGAAGCAAAAAAATACCAATTTGAAAGCTACATGATACAACTGCATGAATGACAATACAAGATTGTTTGAATCACAACATCTGCAGTTACCGATCATGACCTCTGAATTTGTTCAGAGACATGCCTGCAGTAGTTGTCCTCAGTAAAATTTTGTTAGCTAGACCATGATAAAAGGTATGGAAGTGTATCATAATGGGTTGCTGATTGCTGTCCTAGAGATGGTTCCATCTCTGCTAGAAAAACACAGTGGGATAATGGGAAGTGTCAAACAGAAACATTCAACAAATTGCATTTCTGAGCTCTTTTTCAATCCAAACATTTGAATCCTCAAAGAGAGATAAATCAAGATCAAATTTCGCTCCCTCCAATCTTTAGATGAATAAAGTCACCATTGCAATTAGATGAATAAAGTCACCATTGCAATTTGAGTTACAAAGGTACAATTGCATGAGTAATTACTTCTTGATCTCTTACATCACCATATACGCATTACTATCTACATTTGAAATCGTTTACATCAACATATCTGGCAGTAAGATCTGTTCCAATCAAACCAGTCTTTGTACATGTATATACAACAAATTGCACTTTCCACAAAAGAATATACCCCGAGGGAACCAATTTTGCACACTACAATTCTTCTAACCGCCCATTTCTATGGGCAAGATAAAGAATGCTGATATAAACAAACCAATTGTTCTCTTTCGGTGTTTGACAGCATTTCAGAATCCTTTCCAGGCGGCAAGAATTTCATGGAAAATTTCAGCTATGAGTTCCCTATCTGCACATTGCAGAAAGGAATTGAAATCCTCCCGAATGTCATATATTTTACCAAACTTCACAAGGTATCGCATGCAACTGGCCTTCAGTTTTGGCAATTGGTAGAGAGAAGCATTTTGAAGCCTTTCAAGAACATTTTTGGAATCAATATCTTCCAGAAGACTCTCGTGGCACGCCTCTTTCAGATCCGAGATGTCATATTTATCAGCTGCTTGAAGAAGTGCCAACCGGTTGGTGAGAAATTCGTCATGAGCAATGTTCCCGTAGATGTAGTTGAGAAACACTTGGCAAGATTCGATTGACATGTCAGAGATGTTAACGGCAGATAGTTCCTTCTCTTTGAGGTCGTGCAAGAACATGCTGCGAAAAACAGGCGATCGTGAAGCAAGAACCGCGCGATGGGCTCCTATGCGTCCATCTGAAGCATTGATAATGATGTCTGTGTGAATGCTTTCTGTTAACATCCTGCCGAGGGTTGAAAGGGCAGTCGCATCTGAGTTCTTTAGTGTGGAACCTTCAGCCCAGATGGAGCAAGGATCTCCCCCCTGCATGTCATTTCATGCATCCTCGTTAGTTAAGGGGATGAATACCAACACAATACACCAAACCTATAAACAGCATAACTGATCTCATATAATCTTCTTCGCCAAATTTCGAGTTGAATATCCGTAAGTTCCATTGACTATGTCGTCTACTAGTAATACGAAGGAAAGGGGAAAATAATGGGATATAATAGAAGCATACGTCTGGAGATGTGATCTTCAAATCAAGGAACTCAACGTCGATGATGAACTTCCCTGTTAATGGAACTTCAATTGCCCACACAAAATCGTCGTTATTCTTGATCTGCTTGTCTATGATTTCTGCATGCACAAGTGACAGCATTAATCAACATTAGTGAATGGACATCTCTCACATGGACTTGAAACGAACATAGGCATACGATGCTTTTTAGTGTCAATGGGCTTTCTAATTCGCATTCTATCCATAAAGAATTAACATTTTCAGAATCTGGGGTGCATCAATTTGGACCGATGCTTTTCAAATTTAACATTGCTGCTATCGCATCATGACACCCCAAGTCCCTAGCGATGGTAGTAAAACTCGCATAGGTGCATCCCTCATTTACTTAGAAGCACAGGGGTATGAACACTTACTGGATTATAGTAACAACAGGTCTGAAACCTAAATGCTTACCTGGGGTAGCTAACTCTTCCAGAACTTTGGGATTAGTCGAGATGCGTGTAAGTTGGCCTACGCACTCTATTCTAAAAAAACAAAACGCACTACCCTTGGTGCTAATTGGATTCAATTGCTTAGGTACAAAAGTCGTACCTAGAAACAACAGAAGTCCTTAAAAGTATCTAAAGAATGAAGAAAAGCTGCATCCAAGTATAGTTTACTACCTGGGTGAATCAAAGCCTTGCGACCTCCCACTGAGCTGATGACTCGAATGATAAAGGATGCAATTGGGGGATTGTCTCTTGTTGAATTTGATATTTCTGGGTACAATTTAATGAACAACATTCGATTCTTCTCCACAGCTAAATGCCTTCAATTCAAACAACCAGATCAAAACAGTTCTAATCCAATAAACACCACATACAAAAAACAAGGACACAGACAACTGCAAACCAAACAATGAAAAAGAAACAAAAGAGAAATTTATGCTTTCTGTTGTCTGTTCACCTACCAAGGAAGAAAAGTCACGAAACAAATTACTCCTTGTCTATTTTCATTATAGTATGAGCATTTAGAAATCCTCTCGGTCGAGCCTAAAAGACTACTTGAGATTACAGACGGGTTGGTCGGGCCAGAGCATGACAGATTGACAGTAAGTAAGTAGTTTACACTCGAGTCCGCAGATTTAATTCCATTTCATAAATAAATAAATAAAAACGTTCGGCTAATTGAAGTTTGTCAAGGTTGTTAACTTCAGGAGGCAGTGGGATTAATCGACATGCATGCAAGCTGCCTGACCGCACGGTCATTGAAAATAAAAGGCTACTTCATATTACATTATTTTTCCCCTGATCACAACACCCAACCAACAGGTGATTCAGAAAACAAAGAAAGAAAATTTGCCCTCTACCCTCTGAAGATAGAATAAAACAGAAAATAGAAAGCACAAATTGGTTATAAAAAAAAAAAAACCCAAACAAACAAGAACAAATCAAACAAGTTGTAAAGAATTTTTGTGTGTGTAATAATCAAGCTTGTTAGGATAAAAACAAAAATAAAAAATAATCAAGCTTGTTCAATTTTAGGGTCTGTTTGGAACTTGAGGAAAGGAAAGTGTGGAGGGAAACTATTTTTTGTTTTGCTATTTTCCTTGTTGTTTCCTCTCAAACCAAGGAAGAGAAAATTAAATAAATCAAAACATGATTCAATTCACCCTGCAAGCTCTGTTTCTTGTCCTCTGTTTCTCAGCAACCAAACTAAAAAACAGAGTAAAAATTAAATTACAGGGTTAATCACAAATTAAAGAAGTATGGCTGGGCTATTAATAACTCACCAATTCCATTTGCCCATCTTGAAAGGATCGGACTTGCGGTAGGTACAAGAAGCCAAGTTGTCGATCCGCCATTGGGCGAGGCGCGACGTCGTTTCAACGCGGTAAGCAGAGTCGCTCATCCTAGCAAAGGCCAGTGCCGCCGCCACTTCATGGATGCAGTCGAAGATACCCACCAACAGCACTTCTCCGGGCTTCCCCAGGTTTGCTCCTCTCTCTATCCTCCCCCTTCTTAAACATCTACACGCCTCTCTCTCTCTCTCTCTCTCTCTCTCTCTCTCTCTCTCTATACTCACAGTGTCTGTCAACGAAGAAAAAGACTCTTGTTAAGACAGTAGATATATGAAAATTATACTTCTACAATATTTGAAGACATGGGTCCAATTCTTATTCAGCGAGGTTTCCGGCACGCAAGAGTGTTGATATTGCTTTACGCCATTGATGGTGAAGTTTGCAGGGGAGATATTGGTTTGAGAGAGAGAGAGAGAGAGAGAGAGAGAGATTTGCTGATTTGTTGGCTTATACTGCACTTCAGGGGGGGAAGTGGGCTGAATATTTATTGGGTGGAATTGTGTCTTTTCTCAATAAATACTGTAGCTCCTAAATTAAAATACTCCTCTGCATTCTGTTGTGTCTTTGAATGTGCTTGGGAAAGGAACATAATTAACCTTTTTTTATTTATTTGGTTTTGGTGGTTTGAAGCAAAGCATCTGATTCTTTGGGTTAATTACCAAAAGGCAAATGCTACAAGGTACTATCAAAAGCTTGCTAAAAGTTTCAACTGCGATTTCATTGCATTCTAGAAGTGTTTCAATTCAGATTGATTTATTAACATTTTTCTCTCATCAATTGGGAAATTGCAACGCATCCATTTCTGTCGGGTGCGTTTCAACTATGGACCAGTTCATGTTTTTACGGATTTCAGAAAAGTCATTCTTGTCACATGCATTAATTAAAATATCATTTAATAGGAATGACTTGACTATTGTCATTAGTCTAGAAAAAAAAATTAATGAAAAAGCTCCTCAAACGTTAAACAAGAAAAGAACCATTGGGGAAATCCATTACTTTATGCATCACTTTCTTGTTTTGGAAAGCAAGAAAAGAACCATTCTATACTTCCATCCTGTGTTTCAATCTTAAGCTTCTTGATTGCTTCTATACATTTTTTTGGCCGTGTAATAATTTTCTAATAGTCTGGTTATTCGAAGATTAGATAAATGGAAAAAGGATTTTTTTGTCAATATCAAATTTTTTTTTTTGTGATCAACGCATTAAAAAAATGATTTTTTTTTCTTCTATACTTCTCTTCTTCTTATTGCCCTAAAACCAAGTTAAGAGCAAAAAGACAAATTAACTTTTTGAAAAGAAATTCTTTTTTGTGTTTTTTTTAGGTGTGTAAGTTTTTCTTCTTTTTTTTATTATCGGTAAAATGGTGTTGGTAGGTATAAATAATGGAACTGGAGTATTAATGTCGGTGGCTGGTTTACCGTAATTGGGGCGAGCAAAATTTAGATTATCGGTAAAATGGTATAAATGCAATCTGAAGGATTATTAATGACACAAGTACTCTCTTGTACGGATATGTTTATCCAACTTAACTTTTTATGTTCCAAAATATTTGTTCACTTGACTTTTTAATGAACCAAATTAACCATTAGCGGCTTTCAATCGAACGTTAGTGGTTTAGAAAATAGAAGGCATTTTTGGACAGGTCGAGTAAAAGAATAGGTGATGTCTTGAAAGCCTCGTGAAGTCAAGCAGACAGCGAGGTCGACGAGATCATGAATTTGGCAAAAGTAAGGTTCTACCTGCATCTTTCAGGCTTCACAACATTTTTAAATGATATTGGCACTCCAAAAATTGATGTAGGCTCTCCAAAATCAATGTAACTCCAAAGTTATTTTCTTTTATTTTTTGAAGTAACTGTATCAAATTTTGTAGTACTAATATCATTTTTCTTTATAAAACCCTGGCAAAGGGTTTTTTTTTTCCCTGCAGCTATGCAATAGATTAAGAAAAAAATGCCAATCATTAATCTATTTTTCTATGTCGTTAAAAGAATCCTTACTAACCAAATCTTTGACGTACCAATTAAAAAGACTTTTAATTCAACGGAAGAATTTCTATGCCTTCAATACTTTGTTTTTTTACAAAAGGGTGAAGATTTTATTAATCTGAGAGATGGAAAAACGCCTAAATATCAAAGAAAGAGGAACCCCATGAAGGCAAGGTATTGTCCATAGACCGAAGAAACTACAAGAAATGGCTTTCTTTGCACAAGCATGTGCAGCTCTATTACAATCACGTTTGACAAAACTAAATTCACACAATTGAAACGAATCCTTCAATGCTAAACAATCTTATACCAAAATTGCAATATCAGAGGGTGGATCTTTTGACATGGAACAGTTTCGGACAATCGACTCCGCATCCGATTCAATAAGAACACGTTCTACATTCAGAGCGACACCCAAATTCATACAATTTCTAATTGCCATAGACTCCGCAAGCCGTGGAGAGGTGAGGCCTTCATATGACTTAATAAAGATTTGTAACGTCCCGTAATTTTTTTAACAATTATAATATCAATCAAAGAATATTAATAGTAATTATAAAATTATCCTAATCATAATTATGCATTAGATATATACAAACTAAATTAATTTAGGCTTAATTATCCTATTTTTTATTTATCTAAATTGCATGCATAATAATTCTATCATCTCTCGCTCTCCTACTCGGCCTCTAATTCATCTCCCTGACTATATTTTCGTCCTATAATTCGTCCATCCCGGAACCTAATAGGATTCGACTTCTTTCAATCCAATTCCAACCGAAACTCTCAAAATTCCTTTATATATGCCCACTAATCCGACCCTAGGGTTCATCACATTATTTATCACGCCCCATCTGTCCAGAAAGGAGAGATAAACAGGAGAGATCGAAGCTCCAATTCTCGGAGTTCTAGAGAGAGAGAGAAAGAGAGAGAAAAGTGGGTTTGTGTTCTAGAATTGATCGAAACCTAAATTGATCATTCCAGACGCTTCCTACAATCCCTAGCATCACCGAACGTCATCCAATTCGGTCCCGAAGTGTAACGCCCCTAAAATTAGGTACGTTAATTAAGGAAATTTATTACAAAAATACTGAGTCACTGCTCATTATTACAAACGGCTCACATAGGAGCATTTCAAGTTCAAAAGACAACAAAAGAAAACTAGGAAATCCTAGTCTACGGCTCCTCTTGCTCCTCCAGCCTAGCGAGCTCCTCGGCTCCGTACGCCTCCAAGGTGAAAAGGTCGCCCTGTTCATCTATCAAATCTGACATATTATATCGGCGTCGCCACCCATATAATATGCCAGGGTCACCACAAAGGCAACACCATGAGCTACGAAAGCTCAATAGTAAATCCTACCATACTAACATCGATTTCCACATGATAAGTATACACGCAGGGATAAAAGACAATAAGCTAACATGTTTGACCATCGCTTGTAACTACCGTTGGCGTTTGACTCATCGTTACCCTTTTCATTTCTACACTTTACCAAAAACACCTTTTAACTCACCCAACCTCGATTCCGCCGTTCCGGGCTCTCGAGTATCCTCACAATGGTTCCGCCGCACCGGGTTCCCATTGGCACACATATCATTGGCTCCGTACCGCGGATAACCAAGACAACACACCCAACCTCGATTCCGCCGTTCCGGATTCTCGAGTATCCTCACAATGGTTCCGCCGCACCGGGTTCCCATTGGCACACACACACACTTACGTAATACTCTTGAATTAGTCATTACGTAGTTTCAAAGATATTTTCCAACCGGGAAAACACAACAACCTTTTAAAAACACACCCTAGGTGCCATATGTCTACTTTCTTGTTTTTCGTGTCACGTTTGCATGTGAGACTTCCGCGTGTGAGACTTTTACAACAATAAGCATTTCTCCAACTTCGAAATGGTAAAGTAAGAACATTTAAACCACTTAGCATGCTTTGATACCAAAAAAATAACACAAACAAGTATTTCTACTTTTCAAACAACAAACAAGTCACTTTTAAAGTAAGATTTCAATTTCTTTGCAAATCAAAGGAAGCTTTTGAAAATTTGTCAAGATTACTACAAATTAGATAGAATTCACTACTAGATAGATAGGAATGACTACAAAAAGGGTTAGGATGAACTACCGTTCTTCTTGGCGGTGACTTGGACGTCGGGGTGATTTCGGCAGCGTAACGGCCTCCGTTTGCTTCGAAAGGGAAAAGTTTTGGAAACTTTCCCTAGAAACACACTAACTAACTACTACTACTCTACTTTGGGAGCCGTCGGGTGGTTTAGGAAGTGGCTCGGGGGTTTCACTCAAGAACTCACTCACACAAAGGAAACTTTGAACAAAAGACTAAGAAATTGGAATTTCTAGAGAGAAGGAGGAGCAATTGTTTGAGGTGTGAGATTTCAAGTGAGAATGGCTCTCTATTTATAGGCCAAGGGTTCCCTCTCTCTCCTCCAAGGCCGGCCCCCTCTCTCTCTCTTCTTTGCAAGGTTATATATATATATATGCAAGTATATGTGTCATACAATGTAAGAAAAATCCCAATAAACAAAGGTTCTTTGGTACTTTGAATATCCAAGGCAAATAAAGTCTAAGATTTACTCCCACCAACTAATAAATACTAGGGTACAATAGGCATTATAATACTCCTCCTATGTACAATACATATATACACATATATATGTATATATAAAAGTAGTAAAAACCCCATTAAAATATAATTAAAGGGTACTTTGGTCACTATTTACTTTTTGAATAAAGTAAATAGTATTTTCCCCAAATTAAGGAAAGTAATTAATTAAATGGTCTAATGGCACTTAGGAAGATTAACCCCATTATCCAATGGTTAAAACTCCCCCTAACATCTATTATCCAATGGACAATAGTTATTAGGCCAAAGAAAATAATATAGTAATTTAAAGTACTATAAAGTAATTTTGCTCTTTTAAAATAAACAATTGGGATTCTATTACCCAATGGATAATAATCCCCCTAACCATTATTGTCCAATGGTCAAAGAAATAATCCAAATTGATTAAAAGAAAATAAATATAAAAATATAAAGTCTAAGGTCCAAAAGGTTCAAAAGTTCCAACGAGGGGCAAAACGGTCATTTTGCCAAGTCTAGGGAACTTTTCGGTTTAGTTACTCCAACAAGGTAGTTAGATGCTAACTAGGCTTGCTAAGTAAGACTAAAGCGAAAGAATTGAAACTTCAGGGACCAAAGTGCAATTATAGCAAAATATAAGAATTTACGCAATTTCAGCAATTAAAATAAATAACTCGAATAAATAAAATAACTTTTTATTTCATAAAATTCAGAGTTATTACAACCTATCCCCCTTAAACAATTTCGTCCTCGAAATTAGGTGTACGCTAGGACTCAAATAGGTGAGGGTATTTCATCTTCATGGTTTCTTCCCTTTCCCAAGTAGTCTCTCCAGCTCCACGATGCTTCCATAGAACTCGGACTAGCTTGATCGTCTTGTTACGGATAGTCTTCTCGCTTCGGTCTTGAATTTCGATCGGCTCTTCTTCATATGTTGCATCTTCCTCAATAGAGATGTCCTCCCAGTTGATAACGTGAGTGGGCAATGCCAAATACTTGCGAAGCATGGACACATGAAACACGTTATGCACTCGGTCTAGCTGGGGTGGTAATGCTAAGCGATAAGCAACCTTTCCGATCTTCTCCACGATGTCGAATGGTCCAATATAGCGCGGGGACAATTTTCCTTTCTTTCCAAATCTGATGACTCCTTTCTTGGGTCTGATCTTTAGGAACACATGATCTCCCACGGCAAAAGACAAGGGTCGGCTTCTTTTATCCGCGTAACTCTTCTGTCGGCTTTGAGCAGTCTGGATCCTTTGCCTGATGGTCTTGACCTTCTCCGTTGTATCTCGCACAATGTCGGGTCCGATCAATCCTGCTTCTCCAGCATCCGTCCAGCAAACTGGTGATCGACAGGGTCGTCCATATAAAGCTTCATATGGTGCCATTCCGATGCTTGCTTGATAGCTGTTGTTGTAGGCGAACTCCACCAATGGCAAATGCTGCTCCCAGCTCCCAGAGAAATCCAAAGCGCAAGCTCTTAACATATCCTCCAGAGTTTGAATAGTCCTCTCCGTTTGTCCATCTGTTTGAGGGTGAAAGGCTGTGCTAAGCCTTACGTCAGTTCCCATTGCTTTCTGCAATCCTTTCCAAAAGTGTGACACAAAACGTGGGTCTCGGTCAGACACTATCGAGATCGGTACTCCATGAAGGCGTACGATTTCTCGAATGTACAACATGCTTAGTTGCTCCACGTTTTCTGTCATCTTGACAGGTAGAAAGTGTGAAGACTTAGTGAGTCGGTCCACAATCACCCAGATAGCAGTATTGGACTTGGCAGATCTTGGTAATCCAGTGACGAAGTCCATCGAGATATGCTCCCACTTCCACGTCGGTATTGGCAAGGGTTGAAGGTCTCCTCCAGGTTTCTGATGTTCGGCCTTGACTTGTTGGCATACCAAACAGGTAGACACAAATCGGGCAACATCCTTCTTCATTCCTTCCCACCAGTACGTTCTTCGCAGGTCATGATACATCTTTGTACCACCAGGGTGAACTGCAAAGTTCGAATGATGAGCTTCTCGGAGTACACTTTCTCGAAGGGTTCCAACATTAGGTACGAATACCTTTCCCTTGAATTTCAGACTGTTATTCTCCTCGATAGTCCATCCTGGCACCGCCTTTCCTTCTCGGATTTGATGCCGGATGAATTCACACGTCTGCTCGAAGGTTTGGGCGAGAAGTACTTCCTGATGAAGTGCCGGCTCCGCAATTAGAGCATACAGTCGAACGTTCCCATTCTCTGACGACGGCCGCAAGTTGAACTCGTTGAGAGTATCAACCATCTCCCATTCCTTGATGGCAGTTTTGACTTTCTGTGCTCTTTCCTTTCGGCTAAGAGCGTCAGCTACCACATTAGCTTTGCCGGGGTGATACTGCATGGTAAACTTGTAGTCTTCCAAGTACTCCATCCATCGACGCTGTCTCAAATTCAACTCCTTCTGAGTGAAAAGGTACTTGAGACTCTTGTGGTCGGTAAAAACTTCGAATTGTTCTCCCCACAGATAGTAACGCCACGACTTGAGAGCGAATACTACTGCAGCCAATTCTAAGTCATGGGTGGGGTAATTCTTCTCGTGCGGTCGGAGTTGTCGAGATCCGTAAGCTACGACCTTCCCATTCTGCATCAGCACACATCCTAAGCCATCTCTTGACGCGTCACAGTAGACAGTGTAATCGATACCACGCTCGGGAATGATGAGAATCGGTGCGCTGGTCAGTCTCTTCTTCAGCTCTCGGAAAGATTTCTCGCAGGCTTCACTCCAATCCAGCTTCACTCCTTTCTGAGTTAGCCTGGTCATCGGCTTAGCTAAGATTGAGAAGTCTGGTATGAATCTTCGGTAGTAACCAGCCAATCCGAGAAAACTTCTGATTTCAAACACAGAGGTCGGCTGTTTCCATTGCAGCACTGCTTCGACCTTACTTTCGTCAACAGCAATTCCATCCTTAGATACTACATGCCCCAAGAACTTAACCACTTCAAGCCAAAATTCGCATTTACTGGCCTTAGCGTAAAGTTGGTTATCTCGGAGTATTTGTAGTGCCATTCTAAGATGTTCTTCATGCTCTTCCTTGCTGGCAGAGTAAATCAAGATGTCGTCAATGAACACCACTACAAACTTATCTAAGTAGGGTTGAAAAATCTTGTTCATGAGACACATGAATACTGCTGGAGCATTGGTCAGACCAAATGGCATTACTACAAACTCGTAGTGGCCATATCTAGTTCGGAAAGCCGTCTTGATGATGTCCTCATCTCGAATCCTTAGCTGATGATATCCTGATCGAAGATCGATTTTGGAAAAGCACGTTGCTCCTCTCAATTGATCAAACAGGTCATCGATCCTGGGCAAAGGATAACGGTTCTTGATCGTGACTTGGTTCAGCTTCCTATAGTCGATGCATAGACGAAGCGTTCCTTCCTTCTTCTTCACGAACAAAGCTGGTGCTCCCCAAGGCGATGTGCTGGGCCTAACGAATCCTTTGTCCAGCAGCTCTTGCAACTGAATCTTGAGCTCCCTCAATTCGGCAGGGGCCATTCGGTACGGGGCCATGGAAATTGGAGCGGTTCCAGGCTGCAGTTCTATGGAGAAATCTATCTCCCTCGGTGGTGGTAAACCAGGAAGTTCTTCTGGGAAAACATCGGCGTACTCGCAAACGATGTGTGGTAATCCCAGTTCCATCCTATCGGTTTCTTCCATTTGGAGACTGGCTAGCCATCCAAACAGTTGATTCTGCCACCTAGATCTTCTCGTCATTGAACTGGTCGTTTCTCTATCCCCCTTAAAACGGAAACGAGTCCCTTCTGGGGTGTAAGCCGTCACAGTCTTCTGGTGACAATCGACGACTGCTCGATGAGCTGATAGCCAATCCATTCCAAGGATAACGTCGAAGTCCATCATGTCGATTACTCGGAGGTCGCAGGTAAGACGTAGATTCGCTACTTCTATTTCGCACCCTCTACACACTAGACTAACAGCTATACTCCCCCCCAATGGCGATAATACCCTTGTACTCTTACTTAGGGGTTCTGTTTCTAGTGCTAGAGCAGTTACGCAGGCAGTAGAAATAAACGAATGCGATGCACCAGAGTCAAACAAAGCTTGCACGCAAGTACTATAAAGCAGTAGCGTACCTTGGATCACAGAAGGATCCGGCTCTTGTTCCTCGGTCTGCAGCGCAAAGATACGCCCTCCAGCGCCTTGCTGAGCTCCCATGGGCTGCTTCCCCTTGTTCTGCCCGCTCTGCTGCTGGGCTGAACCTCCAGGGTTTTGCTTCATAAAGCTGGCCTGCCCGGGCTGCTGAGCCTTTTGGTTTCCGAAGCTTCCACCCTTCTCCTTTTGAGGCTGGGGACACTCACGCTTGTAGTGACCCATAGCTTGGCAGTTGAAGCACTGCACGAATGCCTTGCCTAGGCCAACCCTCTGCGAGTCACCACGGTTTGACGCAGTGTTCTTCCAGTTCTGATTGCTTTGCCCCATAGCAAAGTTCTTGGCAGGGTAGGGTCCACGGTTGCTGCTGTTGGAGGTCTGAGTTCGGATTGGTCCACCAACGTTGCCGGCTGCCTTCCTCCAGCGGGTCTTGAAGTCATTCTCCTCACTCTCCAAGCGAAGAGCGCATTGCACCACACCAGAGTAGGTGGGGAAAGCCTGAGCAACCACAGCTCTTCTAGCTGTCGTTAGCCCCCATTCGAATCTCCTCGCTTTCTTGTCCTCGGTTGCAACTGCATCCGGGGCATAGCGGGACAGCTCCTCGAACTTGGCCGCGTACTGGGTCACGGTCATCGTTCCTTGCTTGAGGTTGTTGAACTCTTGTTCCTTAGCCAAGCGAACGGGCGTAGGGAAGTACTTGTCAAGGAACAGCGCCTCGAACTGATCAAACGTCATGGCAGCTATGTCATGCGTTGCCTCCATCAGCTCCCACCAATAGCGGGCTTCTCCTTTCAGCTGGTATGTGGCTAAGGCCACACGGTCTCCATCACGAGTGATCTCCAAGGTGTCCATGATCACCTTGACTTCCTTGAGCCATGCTTCGGCCACGGTCGGGTTGGTATCACCGTTGAAAGTCGGAGGTCGGCGCTTGCAGAACTCGTTCATCGCACGGGTTCTCGTCATCGGTCCATCATTCGGGTTGGGGTTTTGACGGGCAGCGTTCAAAGCAGTCACAAGCGCTTGCATGACTTGAGCAAGGTCGGGGTTGGGGTTAGGGTTAGAAGAATCACCGGCCTCGTAACCTAATCCACTCCGTCGGTTCACCATCTATGAACGAAAATTAAAAAGGGGAGGTTTAGTTTTCAGCTAACTATTTTCTTGCTCAAAATGAGAAACAGTCAATAACATTGTACGCAACGATATTCTTAAAATAGTAAGCTTCTCATAGATAGCAAAAAGTTACAAGTACAAAGCATTGAGTTCTACTATAAAGCAACATACTAATCCAACTTCCTGCTACAAGCTGCGATAATCAAACCTACACATCGTACTACTTGGTTCTACTAACATAAGTGCTTGAAAGGCAACTTAAGTTTTCGGAACCTTATTCTACTAGTACTCCTACTCCACTAACTCGGTAGGACGACACCAAAGAACTCTCGTAGCTGCATCTTCCACTCTTTCTCCCTCTTCTCGAGCCAACGCTCGCCATCGCTACGAACTTTCTCCACATGCTCACGAAGGTGTGGGTCTTGAGGATCGATGTCCTCGGTGGTAGTAGATGAGAACACCACTATCTCATACAGCTGCTCGTTAGTCTCGGGATCACGAATCCCTAGGTGAGGTACAGGCGTGAGACTCTCGGGTGCAAGTATGGCCTTGTAGTACAGAAGGTGAGCCACAGTGTACTCGGCAGAGCAACAGCTATCCATATCTACAATAAGGAAAGTTATATATTAGACTTAATAGTGGAAGGCGGAAGTCGAACACAACAAGTAAGCAACACAACAAGAATCACAATAGATAGAACATAGCTTATATTACTTAAACAGCAAGTACATCACAACGGCTTACAAGTTAGCGCTTCCTACACCATACTACATACATGGATCCTACCCAATCCGCTTACAACAAAAGATTCTACTACATGCTAGGCTTGCTAGTCTAGAAAATGTGAGGAAACTCAATCCTACAAGCTCCTATGTCTTCCACAAAAGGTGGTGGCGGCACGTCTCCGGAGTCGGTAGTTATGTCCATGTAGTCGGGCGTAACTACGGCAGGTGGTATTATTCCAAAGTCGTCCTCATCATCGGAATCAAATCCCAATGGTCCACCAAACTCCTCGGGGTCTTCGTCCTCGGAATCGTCGTCGTCGGATGGCAAGTCGGGGTTTGGCAAGTTCATCAAGTGCTCCCAATCGGCGGCATTGAGCGGCGGGTCGTTGAATTCCTCGGGATCTTCTTCCTCGGGGTCTTCCTCTTCATCTTCCATGTTGTTGGGAGGTGCTACTATCATTGGTACGGCATTGATGGGTTCGGCATTGATTGGCTCAATCGGAAGGTGCACGTTGTCGGGAGGTACAAGTCGCACGATGACGGGCACGGCGTCAACCATGTCTTCTTCTTCCTCATTGAGGGGACGGACGAGGGCTCCATGTTCTCGGTAAAAATCGTTGGTATAGGGAAAGGCAAGCGAGAAATAGGGATCCTCCACAAGTTGATGGGTCATGGACCTCACGGTGCTTGCTAGTCGATGTGATTCGGCTAATAGGTTGACTTGATAAGGGCTTAGAGGCTCCATCTACAATAAGAAAATTAACTATTAGACTTATGTAGAAGGCAAATCAACATGGTTTTTATTCATAACATAACTTGGAAATTACAACTTAGCTTAGGGAAATCTTAAAAACATCCTATACAATGACTAGGGAAATTTATTTAGGGTACTCATCCTAGTCTTCCTCGTTCTCCAAGCTTCTTCAAGTTGCGGGGTTTTCTTCCATGACGGCTTCGTTGTCGGCGGTTGGCACTATGAGTAGGAAACCAAAGTACTCATAGAATGAGCTTAGGAGGGGAAACATGTGGGGAAACCAAGGGTCTTGCTCGACGGGAATTGGGGTATTCTTTTGGACTCTAACGAAGTCGAGCTGCTCCGCACGCATGTCGGCAATGAAGTCGGGGTCTCCCAAGCATCGGGCTGATAGCCTCTCCATGACGTATTCTTCGAGCGACAGGTTGGTTGGGGTGTCCATCTATATGAAAACTTTGTTAGTAACGTTTTGAAAATACATAGTTTTTAGTAAAAACCATAAGGAAAACTTTTCAGATTCTACGTTCCACGTTTGATCCTTGATTTAAGTCATCATCCAATTGTTCGGGAATTCCCAGCTCGGCGGTACTGCCAATTTCCGCGCCTTGCTTCAATCCGAAGATTGTTTTGACAGAATTCCACCCAATTTGGGACGGTAAACTTGAAAATCAATTCACGTTTGTGTAACGGGCAAAACTAGCTAAAGGTTCTACATGGTTCTACCCATTCTACCCATGGCCGAAGTTTTGAACCTAAAGCTCTGATACCAAGCTGTAACGCCCCTAAAATTAGGTACGTTAATTAAGGAAATTTATTACA
>BPLS01000680.1:0-24757 GCA_019656275.1 Rhododendron kiyosumense
TCCAGCAAGAAAATTGGTGGAGTTGAAGCCTTTGCCGCCTGCCAATTTTCCATCAAACAGGCTAGTCACGAAGTGCTTCTTGTTTGATGGTGCCACAATATCAGCTCTGAAATCAGAAGCAGGAGCCTCTGGCTCAGGTAAAGTAATACGCTTGGTAGATTTATCAAGATTAAATTCCTTTCACCGGGAGTGGAAATCATGAGTTTTCCACCACGGCCATTATGCTCCCACCGTAAAACTACTACGAAATTAGAAGAGTTTAAATTCTTTCCAAATGAGGTGTAAACCTCATGGTTTCTGCCGCTCATTGTGGGCTCTACCATGCGTTCATTGTAATAATCTGAACCGTTTATCTTGTAAGATGAACAGAAGAACATCCTGTTCAAGGAGCCGCTCAATCTCATGCATCCGTTCAGGCTTTGGACGGTTCAGATTTTAATGAAACTTTTCTGGGGATAAACTCTTCCCCACAAAAATTTCATAAACATCCGGACCATCCAAAACCAAAACGGACTGCCGAGATCGATCGTGCTCTGTAAAAACTTATTCACAGAGGCCCGTGAGTAAGTTTTTCTCAATTTGATATGTTCTCGTCACTCATCTATCTTGAAATTCATTTTATTTTGTAAATTAGCAGAACGCAAACCTTCAAGGGTGCAAGCGGTGACAGCACATATATGGAGAGCTCTCATCCAAATCTCTCAAGCAAAACACGGCCACTCGAGGCCTTCTCTGATGTCCTTCGCCATGAGCTTGCGCGGGAGACTAATTCCTTTCCAAATACCAGAAAATTCTTACGGGACCCTTGTCGGTCACACAACCGTTCGATACAACCCCGGTGAGAGCATTACGAAGTTGAACACCTTAGTGGGTCTGCTCCGAAACGCGATAACCAAAACAGGCAACGACTACGCGAAAGCGCGACACAGCGACGAGATTTACTCGATGTTGATCGACTACTACAACGAGATAGGTGGTGACAAGCCAAGCGAGGTGGACCTCTGCCGTTTCACCAGTTGGTGTGGGTTCTCTTGCTATGGAATCGACTTTGGTTGGGGAAGGCCCAGTTGGGTGGCTACTGTGTCTAAGTTTGTGGAACTTGTTTTTTTGTTGGATGACATATCTGGTGATGGAGTTGAAGCTTGGGTGACCTTGAATGAAGATGACATGGTTGAGTTCGAACGCCGTCATCTGGATAACAATTCTACTGTGGGAATTTGTAGCAAATTATAGCTATATGTTCCCAATTCTATCTTGCTTTCTCTGTTTTGGCTAATTAGCTCACTTTGAGTTATCAAATTTGTCCAGCCTATCTTTGATTGTGATTTTGTGAGGTTATCTTGATTGGGCTGTGTGTTTGGTTTTTAGATTCTTGGGTGTGAATTGTGGATTTTAAATTTTCGTATTGTAATCCTAGTAAAGTGTTTTCATGATATTGTTCATAATAGATTTAGGATGATGTGTGGAAGTATAATGAGAATCCAACAAGTTTCTTTAAATGTTTTTTTTTTTACAACTCAAATATTCAGGCTAACTTACGCGCATCTCACCTGATCCTTGGAACCAATTTCACCATCCACTAGCGTTGAGGACGCAATTAAAGCCCCTTATGGACTTGACCACGAAGGAATTGATAGTACCTAAGAGATTTCGAACCTGGGATCTTAGGAGACGCAAAAAGTTAGTTCCAATCCTTAACCATCCGACCAAACCTGTGGGTTAAGTTTCTTTAGATCCTTTGTTTTTTTTTTTTTTGCCAACAACTATAACAAGTGGTATTATTAATTCAAAACACAATACATCAAGAGTGATCCTCATCCCTAGATAAAGGATCAAGAAGCCACAAGGAGGGGACTCCATCCAAAGACACCCCATCCCAACCAAATCTTTACTAGCCAAAGAATGTGCCACACAATTGGAAGATCTACAAGAAAAAAGAAAAAACACAAGAATGAAAACGGCACCCCAAGACCTTCACATCAGCAAGGATAATCTGCACATCTTGGCTAATAGCTGTTTGACCTTTCAGCATATTAACAAGAGCTTGCGAATCGCTTTCCACGATAACAGCCCCCGAGCCTTGTTGAAGACCCAGTTGCACACCTTTTCGAATTGCCATAGCCTCTGCCAAAGAAGGACTAGCGCACCACTGTATTCCCCCAGATTCAGCAGCTACAAACCTTCCGTCACAATCTTAGATCACTACACCATAAGCCTCACACAACACCTCTTTTTTCCACGCATCATTCACATTAATTTTGAAAAAACCCACCGGCAGTCATTTCCATCTCACACTGACCTCGTTCCCAACATTGGGCGGAGAAGCATCCACCCTCAAATTGGCAGCTCTGAAGTAGCTAAGATACTCCAAGTCTCCAAAGCCCTTTTGCAAACCACCCCCAGATGAAGGATTTTCTGCTCGAACACGTACCCATTCCTTGATTTCCATATAAACCATAAAGTCACAGCAGCCAAGGATAAAAGCCATTCCCCACTCAACGCATGCTGCCAACGAAACTCCAGAGCATCCCTCAAGGCAGGAAAAGAATCGAAGCTAACATCCCCAAAAACCACCGACAAAGGCGTATGAGCCCAGACTCTCTGCACAAGAGAGCAGTTGCAAAAGAGGTGAACAACTGACTCCACCCCATCTCCACATTCTGGGCGCCTCTGATCCTCAACAATCCTCCTTCGATGCAACTCCCTACTTGTAGGCAGAATCTCATGGAAACACTTCCATAAAAAATGCCTCACCTTCCTTGGAATATTTGGTTTCCAAAGATGCTTCCAATGCCTTTCCGCAATCCCAACTGGATTGTTGATCATACCATCTACCTCCGTCAAAGGTTCAACACCTTTGATATCCAACGCAACTAGATACCCCAACCTAACATTATAATGCCCAGAGTGAGAGAAATGCCACACCAGAGCATCATTAACATAAGTACACGATAAAGGAACATGTTGAGCATATTCAGGAACAAATAGACGATTAACCTCCTCCACCTTCCAAGACATAGTCTCAGTATGAATAAGTTGGTTTACCGTCACAAAGTTGTCATCTATAGCCACCCTTCTGGCCTTAAAATCCCCGGAATAGGAATCCAAGGATCTTTATCTATATTCACCGACACTCCATTCCCAATAGACCAACGCAATCCAGCTGATAAAATATTCCTCCCTTCCATAATACTTCTCCAGACCCACGAGGTGGTTCTTGCATCTTCCATGTTATTTTGGCATAATTATCCCTAATGGGCTCCCAAACATGGAAAATGAACAAATGCATAATGCATTAAGGTGGTGGCCAAACATCACTGTATCTGCAATTCATTTCTAGTATTGTAGAATAATCAATTACGTGAGGTTTTGTTAAGAAAGTTGGTAATGTGTCCAGTCGATGGTTGATATATATCCCTAGAAAAGGACTCGTGGGGCTTTGAACTTTTTAGAAGAGGGTTAAATAAGAATGTTTTGGTTTTGTTGCATCGCTTGTTTTGCGCAGGTGAAATTGCCATTTCATCCTCTTTCAGTTTTCTTTAAATAACTACCTAGGTGTGATAGTCGTAGCATTGAAGTGGTGGCGTTGGTGGCAATGGTTAAATGAAGGCAAAGGTAGTAGTGTTGAGGTGTGGTGCAAGTGGTGTTCCCACGAGTTGAATTGTTGTGGTAGTGGTGGTGAATTGATGGTGGTATAGGTGGTAAACTGATGGTTGTGGAGGGGCTGTGTTACAGTGACGGTTTTGGCGGCTGAGGGGTGGTAGTGCTCCAATGATTTGTAGTGATTTGCGTGCTACCTTCTTTTCATAACCTAAGCATTTATTATTTTTATGGTTGTATTACACCATCTTTTAGTGTTTTGAAAATCCTCTTTAGCGATATATAATAGGTCTTTATCCGATTTAAAAAGAGGGAGATGCGAGCTTTTTATAGAAATGATGGTGTACAAATTATTTGATGTACAAATAGTTTTAGATCTGAACTAATTGGGTTAGAAACTAGACTTCACAAGCTTTTTAATGGTTAAAACCTTGCGAAAATCGGAGTTCAAGAGTATCCGGGACAAAATCGCAAAGCTAACAAATTATGGAGCTTTAGCGCGCCCCAGGCGCCATTCATTGCGCCCCGGGCACATCCTCAAAATTTCAAAACGAACCAAACTTTATGATTTTGTCACAGACATTTCCAAACTCCGATTTGCATGTGGTTTGAACCATTAAAAAGCTTGTCTAGTCGAATTTCTAACCAATCTAGTTTGGCTCCAAAATATTTTATACAGCAAAAGATATGACATGTTTACCCTCAACATTTCCAAAAAACTAATTATTTTGAAAAAATCATTGAATCACACTAACTTTAAACCGGATCGAAACCCATTTTATATCGACAAAGAGGGTGCTCAAAGCACTAAAAGATAGTGGAATCAAACCATAAAATTAATAGATTTTGGTTTATGAAGAGGTGTGATAGTCATGGCATTGAAGCAGTGGTGTTGGTGGTAAAGGTTAAATGAAGGCAAAAGTGGAAGTGTTGAGGTGTGGTGCAAGTGGTGGTAGAACGACTTGAATTGTTGTGGTAGTGGTGGTGAAATTATTGTGGTGTAGGTGGTGAAGTGATGGTTGTGGAGGGGTTTTGTTACAGTGGCGGTTTTGGCCATTGAGGGTGGTAGTGCTCCAATGATTTTTGTAGTGATTTACTTGGTACCTTGTTTTCATAACCTAAGCTTTTATTATTTTTATGGTTTTAATACACCATCTTTTAGTGTTTTGAAAATCCTCTAGCTATATTGATATATAATAGGTCTTTATTCGATTTAAAATGAGAAAAGTGCGAGCTTTTTACCGGAATGGTTTATATTTTTGACACACTAAGGGTAAATTGGTCATACCACTTGATGTACAAATAATTTTAGATCCGAACTACTCCGTAATTGGGTTAGAAAGTTGACTCCACAAGCCTTTCAATGGTTCAAACCTTGCGAAAGTCAGAGTTCGAGAGTGTCCAAGACAAAACCGCAAAGTTAACCAATTATGAAGCTTTAGTGCGCCCCAGACGCCATTCATTGCGCCCCAGGCGCCATTCATTGCGCCCCGGGCGCATCCTCAAATTTTCAAAACAGTCCTAACTTTGCGGTCTTGCTACGGACACTCCCGAACTCTGATTTGCACATGGTTTGAACCTTTAAAAAGCTTGTCTAGCCTACTTTCTAACCAATTTAGTTTGGCTCCAAAAAAATTTATACATCAAAACATATGATGATTTTACCCTCAACATTTCCAAAAATAAATTATTTTGGAAAAATCCTTGAATCACACTAACTTTAAACCGGATCGAAACTTATTTTATATCGATAAAGAGGGTGTTCAAAGCACTAAAAGATGGTGGGATCGAACCATAAAAACAATAGATTTTGAGAGCGTCTTGGACAAGAAGTTTCATCATATATGTGAATCACATTAAGTGGAGTTGCATAGATGATTAGATTTTGTATGTTCAAGAGAATGGCGAAGTTTGAATGCTTCGTAAAAATCAAGCTCTGCGTTTCAATGCTTCTAAACCATTAGCTTTAGGGAGCATTGTTGGGCTTCCTTCTTGGTTTCAAGCAGTTTGTCATATGGGGAGCCTTGTTTCACCTTTAGGCTATTGAGGTTTTGCAAAGAGTGTGTGGATGATTAGAACTTAGAAGGATGGTTTAGTTTTATCAAGGAAGAAGATATCCCACTGCACAAAGGTCTACAACAATCAACTAGCTTGTCTATTTCTGGTCTAGGAGCAGAACTGGCGGTTGCTGGAGGGTGTTCGAGTTATATTACCCTCCGGCCAGTATGGTGCTGTGCCAATGAGGACCTGGGTTGCAACCTCTTTACACTTGCTTTTTGTGATCTTAGTTTCTCAATACCTGTTTTTGACAGGTTAATTTCACTAGGACCTTTCCAGTCTCTGCCAGTGATATTCCCTGCTGTGTAAGTGTATATTATGCAATGCGTGCAAAATTGGTACATACCCATAGAAATATTGAAACAACTATCGGATTTACATATTAAAAAACCAATGGCTTCTATATCCGATCCATAACCACAATGGTTGTCATTGTCATCGGTGCCATCATCTTGTACGATCTAGTAGTACTACTAACTATTGTGGGGAAGCATGTTAATCATTATGGTTTAACGCTTAGGCGAAAATTTTCTTTTCCCGGTTTTTACTTCATTCATTGAGCTAGATCACTACACCCAGAAGTGGTTAATATATAAGCAAACAACTTTAACTTCATAAATAATGTCATATTGATTCAAGTAAGTTACTGCAATTGTTCTTCTTCTTTTTAAACGCAAATTTACCAGCAAAATTTCCGTTGGGAACCAAATATCCCCAGATACACTGCAAAACCGATTTCAAATCCAATAAAAAGGTAATTTACTTTTGGTTCTCATCGTTTTAAAATTCAAACAGTTTGTCTACAATATCATCATAAAATATTCTATTTGACATAACTGAAAAAATAATTCTATTGGCATGATCATTTAGATTGTGCACCTTGTAGGAAGACACTAGACTAGTTAGTGCACCACCAGACCCCATGATTAAATTTGATAATCCTTATCATGTTACCTTTCCCTAATATTTTCCATTAGCATATTATTGAATGCTTCTTGCACCAATCTTCAAGGTTCTTTTTGTTGCCAAGCACTACTACAGGGGAACAACTTCGGTGTCCTCGGTCATTTTGGGGACACCGTAACTTTTAGCATAATAAAACTATTATGAGTATAACCAAAACCCATTACAAGCATAACAAAACCATAACAAGGCACAACTTGTTTGTTATGCCTGGGTTGGGTTTGGTTATGCCTCAGTTGGTTTTTTGGATATTCCTTGGTTATACCTTATTTAGGTTCTGTTATACTTGTAATGGGTTTTAGTTATGCTCATAATGGTGAAGTTATGCCAAAAATTATGGTGTCCCGGGGACACCATAGCATCCTTCAACCAGGCGTTGCTGTCCAAAGATTATTATGGTAAGTGACCGCGGGGGTTTACCATATCTAGATACATGGGTGAGGTATCTCTCAACCCACGAGCCTTTAAGCATATCCAAAAATAGATAATGTCGACCTTTGTCAAAGTTTTTTTTATTGGGTGAAACACTGTTGCTTTACCGAAACCTTGGTTCATCATATCGCAAAAATAAATTGTAAAGAGGAAGAAATAGAAGTACTTGTTACCGAAAGGCTTTCTGCTATGGAGGCCAAACCAATTCCTCCAGGACTCCATTTATCTCCAACAAGACTGTAATTCACCGTCCAATCAAGCATACATTTTAAGCATGTATGGGGTGCAAGTATAAGACTATACGCGTTCATATGTATACAGGAGTCGAGAAGAGTTGACACAAGCTAATGTGGTCCTGCTACAAGGCAAGCTAGCTTTCACCACAATCTCGGTAGAGGTAGTGCCCCTAATCATATTATTTAGGTTGCATTATGTGCATTACTGGCTTTATCGTACTCTGTGAAAGTGACAGATGTATTAATTGGTGAATTTTGAGCATATTGGACTCTATTTCCTTGTTTGAGGTAGAATGTTATGGTTGTGCTTACCAAAAATTAAAAAAAAATAAACAAAATGTTATGGTTGAAATAGGAAAGTGACAAAACTTTTGTAAAACAATTGGTTCCTTTCTGGATATTTCTTGAATGGCATTACCACCTCAGAATATCAGCCACAGAAATTTGGAGCAGTTGACCTTTTTCATTTTCCACGGTTCCTTGTGTTTATAGACATGAACCCGACCCTATGATTGATTCTTTTTAGGCTCTCCCCTCTCTGAAAAGAAAAGCACTAATTATCACTTCCACGGGATCATGATTATCCTTTCTTTTAGAGATTTCCTTGTACATTAGTCCATTTTACGGTTGACACTTGACATGCCAAGAAACGGGTCTGTGGATTGTTTGTTCAGTTTTTCGCTAGCTCTTCAAAATTCAAAAATACGACTGTTTTGGTTCCTGTTGTGACATTGGTTAACTAGACTACAGAATTTAGTTTTGCCATTTGAAGCACTTTTAATCATAGCTGTTAGCAACCTGTTCCACTTCCCTACAAACTGAAGAAATGGGCTATAAGTAATTCTTGCAGCAATCGATGAAAGCTAGGAAAATCAATCTTTGCAAGTTTGAATTTGGTGCGGGAATGATATTTCTGTGGTCTAATAAGCCTCACAATTGTTTTCTAGGTGCTCTCTAGGTTGTCAATGGTCCCCAAACACGCCCCAAATAACTAAGTCAAAACCAAATGACTGACCAACTACTTCTAGCAAGGTTCATGGGTGGCCTTTTCTGTCACAAAGCAACTTAGTTATTGTATTTTCAACTTTCCATTGAATATACTTGTGAGTGTTTTTTTTTTTTTTTGGCTCAGCAAAAAGGGTGGAGGAGGGGGTGAACCGTTATAGTCCAAACCCACACCCAATCAACGATAGGTTTCTATCGCCCACTGAGGGCCAGTGGTTCACAGCTGGACTAGAAGGGTTGCGAAGTACAAAGCGGTGTCGGCCGCATACCTCGAACTTGCAACCCCCTGAACCCAAACAAGGTGGGAATGAGCTGTTTACTACTAGGCTACCTATGCTTCTCTGTGTTGTTCATAAAGCAAGTTACTTTATTTTGTGTTCATTGAACTTACCTTGAGTGCTGTTCTTTGAGCATTGTCATTGTCTCTCCATCAAAACAACAAAAGAAACAAGAGGAAAAAAAATCCTTGATGTTATGCTTTATCCTAGTTGGAGGAAAGTACATCTTTCATAGGGGCCCTTTCTGTTTTTCCAGATTCTAAGCTTATGGATAAATTTGTTACTTCAAAGCATGTCGCTTCACTGGCGTGTAAGTGCAGGCATGCACATGCGCATGTGTGGGATTCTATCCTCTATTTATACACCAAAGCATACAAGAATATTAAGGATTGATATAACAGAAAGTAACAGGACTTCTGCAACCAGGTTGAAGAAGGAACCAAGTCACCCAGCCAGCTTGAAACCTAATCCGAAATTACATAAAAATAAAAATGAAAAATGAAAAATCTCTCTGGAAATAGGTACACTCTACTATAACATAGACTCATTACAAGATCACTAACCTTCCTTTTTATCACCCATAATCTCTAAAAGAACCCATCACCACATGGGAGTAGTGTTTCCTTCACAATCCTACATGAGGATGGCATAGCGCAAGCTATCATTAACCATGAGCTGATTCATCTCTGATACCAGTGCAAACTCGCTAGATGCCCAGGCTCCATCAGCACCATTCATGTTATGTGGATGAGAAAGGCATGAAAGAAGGGATAGTGGAGCTCGCAAAATGTCATGTAGGATAGAGAATCCATTCCATCTTGCTCGCCTTCTATCCATTCCACGGACAAAGATGGGTAATTCAGCAGCTACATCTCGGTCTCCAAACATGCTCTCATCAGCTACTCGGGGACTCTTCCTCAGGCTTAATAGGTTCCGCCTCATCACCACCAACATCTGCCACATCTCTTCTTCAGATTCTCAAACCTCCTTTCCAGAATTCACATGAGGTACCTTCACTTGCTCATGCTAGTATTGAGAAGAGATTGCTTACCTTCTGTTTTTCTTTATATATTGCTTGTGATACTGTCATGTCATGGTGGAGTTGCTAGTGCTAGTGCTTGTCACAAGAGTTAATGGGTGCTTTTAAGGACTTTCACTCATTTTCTCTTTTTCATTCTTTTTTCTAATTTTGTGGGGTCTTCCTGCCGACAAGATCTGCCTAATTTCACTAGATTTAGACAAATTCAAGAAGAACTTCAGTGAAAAATTGTTGTCCTAGTGATGGGTCCTAAATGACAATGGTTTATGGCTAGTGCTACAATGCTAGTCCTTATCAACAATGGTTTAAGGCTAGTCTAAGGACTTTCACTTTTGTTCCCATGTTTTTTCTAAGCTTGAATGTGGCTTCTTTCAAGGCCAATTTGCCGGAAACCTGCCTAATTTTGCTAGATTTAGAAAAATTGTAATCGTAATTAAGCAAACTAGGCAAGGTGTTCTTAATAAGATCTTGAGGTCACAAAGTTTTGGTAGTTAAATATCACTATGCTAGAGTGGCCAACGCTGAAGACATTGGCTTGGTCCTACAATCTGAACCATTCCACAAGGGATCTGTTCCCAGGCATGTTTCACTGTCTATCGCAATTAGAATCATGAGTGACATATATTGGTCGGTATATTTCCTCCGTTAAGAGCCTGAAATGTTTCTTATTGTTGTCCATCACCTAGACATGGGAATTCATAGGAGAATCAATACCTGTTTTTGACAGATTTCACTAGGATTCCACCGGTCTCTCCCAGTGGTTCTCTACTGCATAGACCTGTATCCTATGCAGTGTATGAGCAATCGATACACACACTGACACACATAGATATGAACACACAATTTTCTGGTATAGATTTTAAAAGCTGATGGCTTCTACATAATAACCACAATGGTTGTCGTTGTCGACAGTATCATCATCTTGTTCAACTTACATTACCTTTATTTTGAAACATGTTAATATGTTACAGTTCAACGTATAATTGGAAAATTGCTTTTCAACCTTCATAGAATATTTTATTGGCATGATCGTTTAATTTGTGCACCTTGTAGGAAGACACTGGAATAAATAGTGCACCGTCGTACCCAATGATTTGTGTTCAATTACAAAACAGTTATCATGTCCTCTCACTATCATTTTGTATTTCTACATTAATCAAAGCTTCTTGCAATTACTTCACAGATTCTTTTATTGTCAAGAACTACTACAAAAACACCGAACATGCAACTCAGAGCTGTTCTAATGGAAGTCATAAAACTATTCCATAGGGCATGGCTGTGCGAAAACTATTAGGATGTGACCGGGATTACCAGATATAGGTACATCGGCGAGGTATCTCTTAACCCACGAGCCTTTAAGCATATCTGTAAATAGACAATGATCTTTGTAGATTTTTTTTTTTTTAAATTTTGAGAAACACGCTAAGTAGGTGTTATTTTTTAAAATGACTAGTGCTAGCCCGTGCGGCCGTGTCTGAAGCACTACGTATCCCTATTGGAAGGGGATAGCAGTTGTGTGATTTAGGTGAAAACTATGGGCACTTAATCGGAAAGTGGGAGGATGCACTACAGTCTTTTGATCAAATGAATCTAACCCGTTCCAACAACTTGTCCCCACACCCTTCTGTTTTATAATAGAGATGTCACTGAGTTGCGTTACCTAACTCTTGGTTCATCATCTCTCAAATGTAAACTGAAAGTAAGAACAACTAATCATTGATTAACTTTGTGGGCCTGTTTTATTGGCTGGATTTGACAAGCTGTTGGATTACATATCTGATGGACTTCATGATATGCGATTGAATGCAACAATTGGGATTGCAATCTCTGTGATTAGTAGTCAGACCAATAACAGGACCTGTGGATAATCTGTCTTTTCCTTGCTGATATAGACATCATCTCTTCTTCATTTCTCTTCCCTAACTTTGTGTGGAGGCGCTACGAATTGCACTTGGCCGCGTTGAATTGCACTTGGACGCTATTAATTGCACTTGGCCGCGTTTAATTGCACTTGTCCAGCAATTTCATGCAGCCAAGTGCAGTTCAACACGGCCAAGTGCAATTACATGCGGCCAAGTGCAATTCCATGCGGCCAAGATCCATTTGCTGAAGTCTGGATGACTCTTAGCCCTTTAGAGCGATTGCTAAATTATCCAATTATCTCCGACAGAAGCTGATCAATCAAAGTCATAGCAGTACTTGTTAATGAAATGTTTATACTAGCCCGTCAAGTTCCTCCAGAACTCTTATTTTTTTCATCAATATGTAAGGACTACAATAGTAGGAGTATGATTTTGTCAAAGTTCGCGAATCGCAATTATAATTCAACTTCCAATCAAGCATGCCCTGAAGCATGAATTGGGTGCAGAAGAACGAGTCCATGGCTAGCTGCAAAGCATTTAGTTTGATCTGTGGATGTATACGTATATGTACAGGATTCTGCTGATCAGAGTTAAGAAGATTAAGCAGAGTTGACACAAATGTGCACCTTCTATGAACTAGCTTCACCGCAAGCTGGGTAGAGGACTAAAGGCAGTGCCCACTGCCCCTAACCATATCAGTTAGGAAGCATTATGGGCATTAAGTGGATTATCATACTGTATGAGTGAAAGAACATATTAGTTGGTGGATTATGAACGTGCTAAGACTCTACTTTTCTTGATTGAGGTAGAATGCTTTGATTGTAATTGGTGGAGTGACAATCCGCATTTAGCCAATATGTTTCTCATGTCCCATCGTCCCTTAATCTGTTATAGACATGAACCCGGTCATGTGATTGCTGCTTTTTAGCTTCTCCTTTATCTGTTAAGGGAACACTAATTATCACCTCCACTTGATCATGACTATCCTTCCTTCTAGAGTTTTTCTATTAAGTGTGTCCAATTGACAGTTGACATGCCAAAAAAAATGGGCTTGTGGATTTTTTGTTTTAGTTTTTTTGCTAGCTCTTCAAAATTGAATAAATATGAAGGTTTTGGTTCCTTTTGTGGCACTGGTTAATTTGGTTGCAGTTTTAAACGCTTTCAATCATCACTGATTAATGTTGCCAACCTGTTCCACTACCCTGGAAACTGAATACGCGAGTTCAATTAAATTCTTGCAGCAACAAACGAAAGTTAGAAAAATAATCTTTCAAGTTGGAATTTGGTTCAGGAATGATGATTTGTTTTCTAGGTGCCCTGCAGATTTCCAATGGTTCCCAAACACAACCCAATGAGCCTAACTAGTCATAGTCAAATCTCAAACTTTTGACCCAATTACTTGTAGCGTGTTTCATGCTTGGCCTTTTCTGTCACAAAGCAAGTTAGTTTTTTTTTGTGTTTCCAAATTTCCCCCGAATATGATACTGAGTACTGAGTGTTGTGTATAGAGTAATTAACTTAAATGCATTATAATTGAACTTGCTTCGAGTGTTGTCCGTAAAGCAATATCATTCTCTCTCCCTCGACAAAACTGAAAAGAAGAAGAAGAAGAAACAAGAGAAAAGTCATTTCTTGACATTATGCTTTATACCTAATGAATAATAGGAAACCTTTTCATTGGGCCACTTTATTTTTTCATGGATTATAGGCTTATGGTCATATGAGTCATACTTGTGACTTCAAAGCATGTAGCAATACCAAGCATGGTTAATTGCTTCACTGTCTCTCACTGCAGCTATTTATGCGTTTGTGTGTGCATAGTTATACTTGTATTTTCTCACCGAAGCATGGATGAATTTTTAGGATATGTAATCTCTTACAGAATGTAAAAGGACTTCTCCAACCGGGTTTTAGAAGGAACCAAGTAACCCAGCCAACATAAACATCTCATTTCTCTATGAATATAGTTACTCTACCATAACAAATTCTCAATACTAGGTGCATGATAGGACATCCAGATGATACTACTCTAAAACAAAATCACTAAGAGAACCCAAGATCATCAGATGGGAGTAATGTCTCTATATCTCCTACATGAGGATGGCGTAGCGCAGGCTATCGTTAACCATAAGCTGATTCATCTCCGATATCAGTGCCAACTCACCTGATTCCCAGGCCCCATCGGCACTATTAATGGTATCAGGATGAGATAGGCATGAAAGAAGGGATAGTGGAGCTCGGATAACGCCATGTAAGATTGAGAATCCATTCCATCCTGCCCGCCTTCTATCCATTCCGCCAACAAAGATTGGTAATTCAGCGCCTCCATTTCCATCTCCAAACATGCTCTCGTCTGCCACTCGCGGACTCCTCCTCATGTTTTGGAGGTTCCGCCTCATCACTGCCAGCATCCGCCTCATCTCTCCACCAGATGTTCAGCTCCTTTCCAGAATTGACTAGAGTCTTGATTAGTTTGAAGAGATTGCTTACCCTTCTGTTCTCTATGTATATGGCTTATGTTAATGACATGTTATGGTGGAGTTGCTAGTGCTAGTGCTTGTCACAAGAGTTTATGGGTGCTTTTAAGGACTTTCACTTGTTTCTGCTTTTACCATTCTTTTTCTAAATTTGTAGGGTCATTGGAAGACCAAGTTGCCGACAAGATCTGCCTAATTTCACTAGTTTAGCAAAAATTCAAGAAGAATTCCATGCGAAACTTGATGTCCTAATGAATATTGTAAATCATGGGTCCTTAAATAGATCTAGAAGACAAGAAGTTTGGCCAATTACCGAACAAAATAACTTGATCCTGCGTTCTGAAACGTTCGATGAGGCATCTTTTTTTTCCGGGGAATGTTTCACTATCTATAGGCAATCAGAATCAAGTTAAAGACTGATATTTGCATTGTTTATCCTGGACCATCATTTAGGCAGTAGGAATTGACAGGAGAAGAATCAGTTCCTGTTTTTGACAGGTCTCGAATCCCTACACAGTGTTCCATTGTTTTCCCACATTCTATGACTTGAAAGGAAAAACAATAATCAGAGTTATAGATAGCCAAAACTGATGGCTTCTGTTTTCATAACTACAATGGTTGTTATTGTCTTTGTCATGTACTACCTAGGACAATATTTTTTAAGCAAAAGCTATGGTTCGATGATTTAAGGGAAAAATTTGTTTATCCACGTTCAGTTTATTTGTTTTCCAGAAGGATTATTATAGCCACAAGTGGTTGACCTTAAAGTAAGCAACTTTATAGATTAATAACTTGTGGATATTGGCTCAACTAAGTTTGTGTACTTGCCTGATTTTTTCTCTCTTAGCATGATAACTTACTTGCAAAATCTCTTCTTGTGAGCCAATTATGGCCCCAAATGAATAGGGAAAACTTGAAAAATGCTATACAATTTTTTTTGACAACGACCCCAGTGTTCAGGCCAACTTGTGCATACCAGTGACCCGAATGTTTGGAATATTTGGCCTCCGTGAGACTCGCATATGACTTCACAAAGGACAAGTATTTATTTGCTTTCTCACACCCACTTGGTTAAAATTATTTTGCTTTTGGTTCTCCTTTTTAAAAACAAACTTGATATTGTCTGTATTATCTTCTTCAATTGTCTATTAAGATGAATTAATATTGTATTGTACTGTCCGCCTTGTAGGAAGATACTGGAAAAGTTAGTGCACCACCGGACCCCATGCATGATTAGTGTTGGATTTGACAACACTTATCATGTAATATCTCTCACCATCATTCTATATTTATCACTTAATTAAAATTCTTATTGCAATCACAAAATACTTGCAAGCCAAAGGTTACCAATATTAACCAATTAATCTACAAACATATGGGTTAGGAATTGGATGAATAATGACCTTTGCTAAAGTTCTGCCATTGGATGAAACGCGTTGGGTAGGACAAATGATGTCACCTGGGGCAGTCACTGTTAAAAGTCAAGTTTATGTGGATCATTTAAAAGTTTCATAGTTAATTGATATTGATTAGTATTGATGAGTATGAATTTGTATCACTAATGCCGAGCACTACGGGTGTGACACGTGGCCGGATGCTCGGCTAGGCTTATATCGGTCGGCAAGATATGGAAGCGGTGGTAGGTCATTTTTCACACCAAAAATAAATAATTAAAACTGAGCGAAAACCTCAATTCAAATAGAATAGTGGTCTAAGTCCGGTATCGTACCACGGAGATCAAGAGGCTAAGTTGTTGTATTTCTAAAATTAATTCCTAATTCAATTCAAGAAAGAGTGATTGGATTTTGATTAACTAAAATTATCTAAGTAATTAAAAACAAGAGAGATGTTGAATTCAAATATGGAAAAAAGGTGTTAGGGTTTCGAATCCACCCTAACTTCGTAACCAAGCAATTATATTAATTTTAAGAAACCAACTATCAAAACGGCATTGATTCACTAAAAGCTACAAGCCCTAGTGATATCGCCAAGAAAATTGCATGTAATTGAAAACCGGACATAATCTATCTTCGGTTGGCACGAATCGTCTTCGATTCTATAACTAATTAATCTAGGCACGACTCGTCTTTCCTAGGCATAGATTATTCTAATTCTCAATTTCATACACAAAGAATACTGTTGCATAACTATGTATTTGTAATCACAGAAAACAAACACATGTAACTAGATTGGAAAAATAAGTTCGAATCATAAAACAAGTCTCAATGTTATACAACCATCGTTTCGGCAATCGAAATCCAAAATCAACATAAAAACATAGTTACTTGATTAGGGTTTCATCACACCCTAAGAGAGATGATTAGTTGTCCATGGAAAGGAGAGAATTGAACGGTCTCAGTTTGATCTCCATGTATGAGAACACCATCTTCGTTTCGTCAATTCTTTTCTGCCTTTTCCACCTTTTTCCCCAAGCTGCCGAAATCAACAGTATAATTGGTTTTATATAGGTAGGGATTTAATGCCTTAATTACTTAAAAGGTCCATGGAACTTTAGGTAATAACCAATCAATGATTCCACTTTAAACTCTTTGCACTTTAATCCCAAACTTCTCTTAACTTCGGCTTTTATCCAAAATCTCGGACAATGGGCTCGAGCAACCTATAAACACAAAAACGCATAATAAATATCGATTAACAAATATAAAAGACTAATAAATGTAGATTGGAGAGTCAAAATATGTATATTTTGCCACTTATCAAGCGGTCAGCCCGGTACTGCGCGCGTTATACCTTCTCAACAAGTGCGGTTCCCACTACCCCATGATCTATACCCACTCCTATTGTTTCACCACACTCTGTGATCCTTAAATCACTCTCCCATGACACGACATGACTACCACCAATGTCACTCACTATCCCATTAATGGTGCATGTCCTACACAAAACCTATATAAATCACTCACATTCACAATTAGAAGGTAGACACTTTGTTTCCCTGTTTTACAATACTTCCACTCTGTCATTCCCCGACTAACTTGATCGTCAGAGAGTCCACGACTGGAAACACCACCGGTCCTTCCCTTGGACTTGTTTTTGCAAGGAATCCTTCCCAAAGGCTCTCAGGGTGGTCATTCGGACTTGGCAGGAGTCTCATCGAAGTGCTTCGATCAATCGTCCAGATTTGACATCAGAAAATCCGTCTATGGTACACAAATTTTATTTTATTTTTTTGTATGGTGCCCAAAAAATCACTTTAGTAGTAAGTATTCCACATTGAGTAGTAAGTATAGAAATACTTGTCACTCGATGTGGAAAACTTACCACTCCATATGACATACTTACTATTCAGTGTGAAAATATTTCATATGAAGTAGTAAGTATTCCATATTGAGTGATAAGTATTATACATTTGATTCAAGTATTTTATAAGAAGTAGTAAGTATTCCACATTAAGTAGTAAGTATAGAAATACTTGCCACTCAATGTGGAGTATTTACCACTCCATATGAAATACTTACTACTCAGTGTAAAATTATTTCATATGAAGTGGTAAGTATTCCACATTGAGTGATAAATATTATACATCTGGAATACTTACCAATCAATGTAGAATACTTACAACTCCTTATGAAATACTTACAACTCAATATGGAATACTTACCACAAAAGTGACTTTTTAGGTACCAATAGGGCCGTAAACGAACCGAGCAGTTCGCAAGCTCGGCTCAGCTCGGCTCGTTAAGGCTCGTTCGGCTTGGCTCATTTAGTAAACAAGCCAAGCTCGAGCTCGAGTTTTCAACTCGTTTAATAAACGAGCCGGCTCGGCTCGTTTGACAAAAGCTCAGTTCATTAAGGGTGGCTCGATTCGATTAAAGAGGCTCGTTTAGTAAATGACTCAACTCGGCTCGATAAGGGCTCGGCTCGTTAAGGCTTGAGCCAAGCTCGAACTCATCAAAGCTGATGTAGAACAAAAATGGAGGGTTTTTGTATTTTATTTTTATTGTTTTAGAATAAGATTTTAGCTATGAATAGTTTCGTTTATGTTAGAATTATTAACTTTTCGTATTCGGTTTGATTTTGATTTTTACCTTTATTAGGATTCTTCGTCTATAAGAATTAGTATTTTATTTTAATTAATTGGAAAATATCTTTTATTTAATGCCGCTTGTTTTGGCATGATTTATTATTTCTTTTACTGTAGGATTTATAAGGTTAAGGTCTTGTAGAAAGGACCTTAATCTATTCAATTATTAAACTTTTGAAGCTTTTAATCAATAATATTACAGAGATTCTTTCTTTCTTGTGTGCAAGATTTGCTCGTTGCGACAAGTTGTTTATCTCGTTTGGATTAGTATGCTAATTAGTCTCTCGTGAATTCCGCTACGTCAAAAGGTTGGCTCGGCTCAGCTCGTTTATAGCCCTAGGTACGAACCGTACCATACACCAAAAAGTGATTTGTGTTCCATAAAAAAATACAACTATTATCTTGGTTCATTACACCTCAAACATAAATTGACGGTGAGGAAGAAGAAGAAGAAGATCACTGTTTTGTTTGGATAATCTACTCTTTTATGTGTTACTCCGTCCGTCCCTTTTTAAGTGTCTTACTTCGTAATTCCAACTTATTAAAAAAATATCATCATTATACCTTTCACATCAATTTTTCCTTTCACTTTTCCTACTTACATATCATCATTACACTTTTACTCACTAACTTTTCAAAACGGAATCTACTTTTAGGAACAAAATAGACAATACACCAACTTTTACCCACTAACTTTACAAATGAAAACTTATTAAGGAATAGCAAAAAATGGAATACTAGACTCTAAATAAGTGACGGAGGGCGTATCTTTTTAAACTTTTTCAGGGCATAATCATTTTTGCTTTCCCAATGATTCTTCGCCCACAAGGGCAAATAAGGATTCCAAATCCTCAACAAAAGCAGATTAAACGAAGTACTTTTTTTAATGGAAGACTTTCTACAATGGAGGCCCATCAAATTCCTCTAATACTCAGATTTTCATTAATCTCAATGTAGTTCTCAATGATTTGTAATACGTTACAACAATTATTCTCGAGCCAATCAGACGCTTTTAAGCACGGATGGCTGGAAAAAATACATGTAACTTGACATGTATCTCTATATACATCAGTTGAGCTAGATTTAAGAAGATTGAGCAGAGTTAACACAGGTGGCTGGATTCTGGTTTCCTGAGAGGATTGGCTTAATGTTGGCACATTGGGAAGTGGCGGCGCCGCCTTCTTTTCCAGTATAGGTCAGGTCAATGTCACCCACCTCTACATTTTGGCATGGGTTGCTGCTGCTACAAACCAGCTTCACAGCAAGCTTGGTAGAGGTGGTGCCCCTGATTTTCTTGAAACTCACTCGACTGATCTGCACTAGGGATGGATTCTGAGGAAAAGAAACAGAACATGTCATGAATTACCATTCAATCAAATGGGTATATCTCTATTTGAACGTCCAGTTTCCGATGAGATCGATTATAGTTAACACAATAGGTATCTCCAATTCACTACGCCAATGAAGAAACCAGTGCCAAATTTAGTCTGCCATGCTAGACTAGATGAAAAACTAGTACGGGTTCTTTATGAAATAGACTGGTACCTTTAGGTTGCACTGGTTCCACGGGCAATATTCTTGATCGATGAGGACTGGATTTCCAACGTTGTTCATAATGATATCCTCAAAATGCATGTCTGAGGCAGTACCAGGAGCAGGGGAAGCAGGCCATGATTTCACTCTCACGCCGTTCTGCGTGTTTGTCAGAGTGCAGTTTCTGACCGTGACACCAACGACAGGACTTTCACCCTTGTACTTTCCAAGGCTTCCGATGCTGATTCCATGGCCAGGCCCGCACGTCACTCTTTCCACATTTATCTGCTGGCTGCCGTCGCCAATGGAGACACAATCATCTCCAGTCATTATGTTTGTGTCGGTTATGTTAACCCCGGTCGAACGCCCAATGTGGATTCCGTCGGTGTTGAGGCTAGTTTCGGGCGCGGAGATGGTGAAGTGCTGGAAAGAAAAGTTGTCGCAGCCGAGTAGATTGACATGGAAGCTTTTGCTGTCCTTGGAAGTGATGTCCCGGACAACTGAGTTGGTGACGAAGTTGAACCTCAGGTTCTGTTTTCCAACATAAAATCAAACTTAAGTTGTTTACATTAACATAAGCCTACTCAACCATATTGGATTAGACGTCTCCTAAACTGATAGAAGAAAAGTCCAACTTGTTTTGAACGTTTTGCAATTTAAGATGTCTAACTTGCTCGTTCGATTGAACTGCAAAGGAAGAAAGCATCGAAACATACTAGATTGTATCGCTACAACCTAACGATCACATCCGACTTTTTCAAGAAACTCTAAATGTCGTTTACTTTATGTTGGCTTACCATGGGAATTGGACCGCAGTTGGTGTTCTTGCTGCAGTCATTGTGGGCCCAAGCGATGGCGCCTTGACCGTCAAGAATTCCGTTACCGGAAAGCGTGAACTCGTTGATGTGTTCGAACGTGATCCAGGCATCGGCCTTCACTTGGGCAGGATCCGCCGGTGCCAGCAAGGTGCCTTGGACCTGGATCCCCACTGGAGCCTTGCATGGGCCCACGATGTTCACTGCTGTTAACAAATATGTTCCTCCGGGAATCAGAACAGTGCTGCTTGGGGTCGTTGATGCACAAGCCTCTTGCCAAGCACTCATTAGAGCCTAAACATGAAATTTTCCAAGAAAAAAATGCTCAAATAAGTTTCTGTCGCGCGCAATTCATAAATGCCATGCATGACCTCTGTACAGAACGATGTGGCCCACGAAGATGACTAATTTAACAAATCATTTCGATGTTTTCTGTCTGGCGTTTTGATCAAACGGAACCTCCCTTCTTAAGCAATGATACACAAATAAAGAAAGAACCCACACAAGATTTCTGTATCAAAAGATGTGACTTTAAACAAAACGCGGTTGAAAATTATCAAGTTAACAAGAGTATCACAACCACATCATTTTCGCGTTAAATTTGCGATATGAATAGTTACCTGGCTAATATCCGACTTGCCATCAGCTTTGGCCCCATACTTGGTTACATCAAAAATAGCAGCCTGGGTTGCTATACCTTGAGTTAACAATAACAAGATAGAAATTGCTGTGATACTGAATTCCATAACTATTTTTCTCGTTCAATTTTTGTTTTCGTTTTTTTTTTTTTTTGTTTTTGACTCTATTCTTTTTAGGGGAATGATGCAATGTAACCTTTGTTTTTTTTTTTTTGTTCTTTTTGATCTGAAATGTAAGTGAAGCTAGATATTTATACACGTTAGGAAACAGGAACATAAGGCCACCAAACTTGTAACTAACTTTTGGCTAATTTGGTTTGAGGCTGGAATGTTTTAGTTCAACTTCCTATTTTAAGCTATTCATTCTACACCCGAATGTACTAACTGAACCTCCCCTACTATCCAGGAGCTAGTTTTACTCTCTCTCCGCGAACACGATGGGGTGCCGGGGATGTCTGGGCCCTGCACAATTACAAATATTCGCATCTATTATACTATTTAAGCTCTGTTAATTTAGAAAACTTGTGAAAAAAATTCTTAAAATTCTTAGCTGTGGAAAAAATTGCTAAAATTTCAGTTATTGATTAGGTCACATGTATAACGTTAAATGACGTCTACGCACATACAATTAATCTCGTCCTTGAACCACGCAAGTAGTAATATATAGTTGTGAAATATATGTTTTCTTATCTTATCAATATAAAAATACACGTGGTTTAACCCCTACTAGTCACAAATTCTGCATCTACCACTCTCTCTCACACACGGAGAGATTAGGAAGTTGTGGAAGTCATTAGAATATTGATTAACATATAATCAAAGCATGTGTGCTTGTTAATTACTAACGGAGATAAGTCACAGGTAGGTGCTTGGCCTGGCAGTAGTGAAGGCATTTTATGCGTCTTGACTAATGACTCTGTTTCACACCTTACCCACCAAACAAGTCCCTACCATTTTAAGTTATCTCAATCCTCATGTGCCTAGCTAAATAGTAATAATCACAAGTTATGGAGGCCAGTGTTGCTATTTGAAAGGGAGGAATTCACAGATCACAATGCACGTCAGAGTTTCTAGCATCGAAGGTAGACGGAGACCCAAATTATGACATTCCCATTTGAAAGCAAATCAAACCAAGTGAAAGGAATAACAACATAATCATCCAGCGAAAGAAGGTTGCAAAAAACCTTGAGAAGATATCAGACAACTAGGTATGAGAACCCGAAGGCCCATAAACATGACCAAGCTGTATTCAGAGGACTACATATTTCCTTGTCAACCCTTTCATCATGAATCTCTCAAACATGAATGTGAACATACATAGCAATATATCAATACTAACATATTACATGCCTAAAACCATACTGAAAACCTTGCATAATGAATTCATCGGTTCGTATTCTTTTTTCACTTTCAATGTGATTGGAAACTAATAGCACAAAAAAGTTAGCGTTAGGAGGTTCCATACTCAGGTTCTCCACGGCACACAGCGCAATGGTGGAAGCAAACATAATTCAGCAACCTCTAGCAACTTCAAGTTCTACTCCTCATGTGCCAATGTCATGTGCCAATGGACAAGCTACTTGAATCTAATAGAGTTTTGTTTAGTGATACTCTTAATACTTGACAAGAGAAAACTAGAACAGTCATTGTGATTAGCCACATCTTTTATAAGCAAAACCCTTTCAATTGGTTCACTTTGTGGCCCCTTCTATTTCATGTTCCTTCTCAATCGCCTAGAGGTGAAACAAGGCTACCCACATGACAAACTGCTTCAAACCAAGAAGGAAGCCCAACAATGTTGGGCTTCCTACAACTCATGGTTTTGGGATCATAAACCAACAGAGCTTGATTTCTATGAAGCATTAAAACTTCGCCATTCTTATGAACACAAAGCATCTCAACCCGCCCCCCCCAATCCCACCCAATGTGATTCAAATTTATGATGAAACTCCTTGTCCAAGACTCTCTCACATTATAATCTTTCATAACCCAAATGTTAACACGATCGTCCTCTGAATTCAGGTCATACTCAATAAAACCAAGACAGCCGCTAAACAAGGTCAAAGTAACCTCGCCTAATTGAAGCTTACCAGTGGGGTAGGGAATTACGCCAAACACTTCATTTCTAACATCGAAACAGACGATAAAATTCGACAGAGAATAACCTGACCAATGAATAACTCCATTCACGCATACACACTCATCCGATTCGAAATTTTCCGAAATCTTGAAACTGGGAGCTCCTCCTACTGCTTCTCTCCAAAGCCCTTCACTCAAACTAAACACATACGACGCCGACCCTTCAATAACCTTTACCACTTTATATTCATTGCTTTTGGGGCTAAACCCAAACGCAATCCCCCTCTCCACACCACACGACGGAATGATCAACTTGGGGATCTCAATTCGCTTCCCGGTACACGGGTTGATAACAAACATAGAGTCATCGGTCGTGCGGTGGCACAAAAAGAGCAAGCCACGGCACGAACCCTCGACGCGAAACTCGCCGAAATTGAGGGGCGAGAAAGGGACCTCGTCGCAAGGGGAGTTGGATTGGGTTGGGGTTAGGGTGGTGTAGTACAACTGGGAGCAGAAGTGGGTGGTGCCGTTGAGGACAGTGGTGTTGAGGATGAGACTGGGGTTTTGTTCATGAGAGGAGGCGCGATCGAGATGGGCTTCGATCAGGTATGGGTCGATGGTTAAATTGAGGAAGGATTTGCAGACGGACTTGCATCGGAGTAAGTATTTGATGGGAAGTCTCGATAGTATGTTCACCATGATTTCTCCAGGAAGACTATCCATCTTCTTCTACCTCAAGTCGTCTTTTTCTTTTTTTTTGGTCAATCGGGAATTTTTCTACTTCAATTCTTCTTCGCTGTGACAACTGAGAGATTCTTCATTTGTATGACAACCCGTCCGTCCAGTGTGCCACCCTCCAGTTCCGTCTAGTCTTGGCCTTTGGAGAGTCCTTTTCGGTTCAAAAACAATACTCCACTATTGAAACTGTTCGCTTTTAAAGATTGTGGACAACATCAATTATGTCAAAAAGCACGATAATCGAATACTGTTCCATATCATTTCAAAATAAATTAATGTTGTATAAAAAAGGTGTACAACACCGGATTGTAACCCTTTCAACACATTTCTCTAAAACTTAATGCATTAAAAAAATCTGAGAAAATTTCTTTTATATCCTTTCGATTTTGACTAAAAATTTATTTGATCCTTCATCTTTTAATTTCGGCATAAAAATACTTCAACTTTCCAATTTTTTTCAATGTCATCCTTTAGGGATATATACATATATACACGAAAAATATGGTATTTGGATTAAGCACCCTACACACATCAAATGCCGTTGATTCCTACGTCAGCCCCCTCGTTTTTTTTTTTTAAGGATTTTTGAACGGTTTGGATCGGCCGTCCGGTGGCCGGAGACAACCCGGCGCAAAACTCAAAGAAAACGGATTCCTTCTAAAAGATGACATTGAAAAAAATTAGTAAGTCGAAGTATTTTTATACCAAAATTGAAATGTGAATGACCAAAATGAATTTTTGGTCAAAATCGAAGGGATATAAAAGAAATTTTTCTAAAAAATCTTATCAAACGTTATCCGATGAACTTGATTTTTGGCCTGGTCATTGTTCTTGACGAGATCTATAAAGTGAATAGTTCCGAGTATTATTGTAGGCCCAGAACGGGCCCACAAAAGGACAATTTGGTCATTATTCTTGACGAGATCTATAAAGTGAATAGTTCCGAGTATTATTGTAGG
>BPLS01000680.1:24767-68940 GCA_019656275.1 Rhododendron kiyosumense
CCCAGAACGGGCCCACAAAAGGACAAAATTGGCCTGGGCTGGAGGGAAGCATATACTGTACAGGATCAAGTCCGAGGTCTCCTCACTGGAATGCCAACAGCCGGGTAAGTTTCACGCACTTCACGCTTTAGTGTGAGGCCCACCTTGAGTCTCATGCAACAAATATGAATGCTACATGCAAACAATTCATGTGTATTAAACTGTTCCGGGCTCAGTTATATTCTGAGTTTTTTTTGTAGAAAGGTGTGTATGTAAACTTTCTCTAAAAATAATTCAAGTCGTTAATAAGTTTGAGATAATTGTTCACGTGGTATTGCAAAAAGAATTAGATAAATTATACTACAACTATAAGTAATTGATCGGATCTTCCAATTTTTCATTTAGCATGTGTTCCACTAATTAAAATAAGTATTTATTTTTTTAATTAAGTACTTTATTTATTTTTAAAATTAAATATGACCTTTTAATATAATCAACCTAGCTAACGGGTCAGTGGCCGTTTATAGATGAACTCTTGGAGTAGCCTTTTTGTATTGTGAGCAGACCTTGCTAAAAAACCCCTTCATTTGACTCTCGAAAAAATATTTGTTATATGAAAAACTGTGTTAAAAGCATGGTCTAAAAATTATGTGTTAGAACATCCACATCTGTATCTTCAAATTAACCTGTGGACCAAAGTAGAGAGCCAAACCCACCAAAATTGCATGCATCAGACTCGCCTCTTCTTCCCTTCAAAGTAGCTTTGCTACAGTTCCTCGTGGGAAGAAACGAGGAACTGTTCACTTCACTAGTGTAGACATATTTTAATAATTTTTTCATATATTTAGTTTGAAGATGCTCATTGAAAGACCTTAGAATTAAAAGTTCATTATGACAATCTAGGATAAAATGATCAGAAAAATAATATCATCGCACCACTTCAAACAAATTGAAAATTGGAGCAATTAATTTTTTACACAGTTTGTATATTAAAAATATAATTAAAAAATTAAATGCTACAATTTTCAATATATTTGAACTGGGACGAAAATTTTGAATTGGGTAGAACTTTATATTCGTTTGACTTTCTTGTATTGTAATTGTTGTTGTAAAAATTGTTAAGTATTAACTCTTTAATAGCACACTTTTTTTATTAGAGTTTGGGCACTAAAAATCCTTGGGCCGGCTCTGACCACCCCTTTATTCCTGTTTTTTTATTAATGATTATTGAGTTTTGTATGTGTCAACAAATTTTTTTAAGAATAATTAACGGTTTAAATCATCTCTATAGGATCTGAAATGGGCCCACAAAAGAATCTAAAATTATTAATGCCTTGCCCACAATAAATCATTAATTATAAATAAATAAATAAATAAAGTTTGTTATTTCTAATCAAATCACTCATTCACTTGAGTATTTGGTTGAAAATGAATGAGTATTTGGTTGAAAAATAGAGAGAGAAATACGGGTATCACAATAGAAATTTTTAACTCTCTCTTATCCTTTCTCCCAAAAAAAGAATTTTATTTTATTTACCATCCACTTAGGAGGATGAACATTAACCACTTTCTTATTGGTTGAAATTTCACTGCAAATTAATATCATGCTAACCAAAAAGTATATTGTAGGAGTATGACCTATACCGTTTCAACCAATAAGATAGAGGATAATGTTCACCTCTTTTAGGAGGTGTTTCCGATAGTGAAAAATTTGTTAGGTGTTTTTTATAGTAAGTAAATTGCTAAAAAATGTCAAGTTGTTTCCGATAGTTAATAAGTTGTTAATGGATTTGTAAGTAGAATTACTGTAACAAAAATAGTTTTGTTGACAATTTTTCGTTAGTAAAAATGAAATAATAAAATGATGAATTTTTTTATTAATAAAAATAAGATGATAAAATGCATTAATCTTTTTAGAGATTTTTTGTTAGGGAAAACACCCCCTTTTTGTTAGGGTGAAAATTGCCCTCCACATAAAAAGCTCCCCTTTCTCGATTGCGCAGTTTCTCACCATTCGTAAGGCCAAGCTCCATTCTCTTCTCTTTCAGTCGTCGAAGCGAAGAAAGAGATGGATATGGACAGTCTTCCTGGAGAAATCATGGTGAACATACTATCGAGACTCCCCATCAAATCCTTACTCCGGTGCAAGTCCGTATGCAAATCCTTCCTCAATTTAACCCTCGACCCATACCTGATAGAAGCCCATCTCAATCTCGCCTCCTCTCGTGACCAAAACCCCAGTCTCATCCTCAACAAGACCACCCACATCTACTTCCGCTCCCACTTGTACTACGCCACCCTAACCCAAACCCAATCAAACTCCTCTTGTGATGAGATCCCTTTCTCACCCCTCAATTTCGACATGTTTCGCGTCTTGGGTTCGTGCAATGGCTTGCTCTGTTTGCACCATGGCACAGTCAACTATGGCATTATGTTTGTTATCAACCCGTGTACCGGCAAGCGAATCGAGATCCCCGAGATGATCGATTGGCCATTTCGTGTGCACATGGCAATTGGGTTTGGTTTTAGCCCCAAAAGAAATGAATATAAAGTGATAAAGGTTATTGGTGCGTCCAGGGCGTACGTGTTCAGTTTGAGTGACGGGGTTTGGAGAGAAGCAGTAGGAGCTCCCAGTTTCGAGATTTTGCCTTATTCGGAATCTTATGTATGCGTGAAAGGAGCTATTCATTGGGCAAGCGTTTATGGGTCGAATTCCATTGTTCGTTTCGATGTTGCAGATGAAGTGTTCGATGTAATTCCCTGCCCCGCTGGCGGGCTTCAATGTGGTCAGGTATTTTTGGCCTTGTTTAGCGGGTGTCTTGGTCTAATTGAGTACGACTATGGAGAGAACAATTGTTTCGACATTTGGGTTATGAAAGATTATAATGTGAGAGAGTCTTGGACAAGGAGTTTCATCATAAATATGAATCACATTGGGTGGTATGGCGGAGACGTTAAGGTTCTTTATGTTCAGAAGAATGGCGAAGTTTTAATGCTTCATAAAAATCACGCTTTGTGGTCTTATGATCCCAAAACCATGAGTGTTAGGAAGCTTAACATTGTTGGGCTTCCTAATCAGTTTGAAGCAGTTTGTCATGTGGGGAGCCTTGCTTCACCTCTAGGCTATTGAGAAGGAACAGGTAATAGAAGGTTTTGTAAAATTGCACCATGAAGTGAACAACTATAAGGGTTTTTTCTTCTCAAATATGGAGGTATGGCTGAACCATGGGCGGAGGTATATAGGGTCAAGTGGAGTCACTTGACCCCACTGACTTGACAATTACCCATTGGACAAGTGTAATATTTTTTAGAAATTTGAGAAACTTAGCCCCAGGTATTCAACTCCTACTATATTCTTGACCTCACTGATGTTGCAATTACCGATTGGACAAGTGTAATATTTTAGGGGAATTTGAGAAACTTGCCCCAGGTATATTAAACATTAAACTCCAATGTTCTTGCCCAAAGGTTTGGCAGAAATTACTCTTCATTGCCCTTTGCAACTGAGGATTGCTCTCACTAAAGAAAATTGAACCAATGCCCATCAATACTGTTTTGCTTCTTTGACTTTTTAGTTACTCTTTTAACTTGTTCATTGACTTGACATACACTAATCTTATGGTTTATTTCAAACTTATGGAAAAGAAATGAAAAGAAAGGAAAGTTTTAAAAAATTTCCTCCCCTTATTTGATTTCAAAGAGCAAAGAATAGAAACCGAAAAAATATAGTAGTTAAGTGCACAATGAAATTTTAAACACAATCATATGTTATGAATAGATGTCTACTTAAATGTTTTTCGCTTGCATTTTCAGTGTAGTTCGGTCAAGTGTAAATTAAGGTAGTATATGTTATGCAGAGATATATACTTAACTCCTTTTTGTTTAACATTTCAGTGTATTTTTTTATTACAAAGTAGAAAAAAAAATTGTGTGTTGTAACTAATTGACCCCACTGTCAAGAAATCCCAGCTCCGCCCCTAGGCTGAACGAAACTCAAATAGATTCAAGTAGCTTGTTCATTGGCACATGAGGACCAAAACTGGAAGTTGCTAGAGGTCATTGAATTATGTTCACTTCCACCACTGCGTTGTGCCTTTAAGAACCTGCATTTGGAACCTCTAACGGTAACTTTTTGTGCTATTAGTTTCCAATCATAGCACAAAGAATACGAACCGATGAATGCATTGTGCAAGTTTTTCATTATGGTTTTAGACATGTAATATGTTAATAATGATGATGTGTATGTTCATCTTAGTTGTCAAGGGACTCATGGGGGAAGGGTTGATAAGGAAATGTGGGTGTTTGCAATCGTAGAGACAGGGAAATTTTATTTCATTTAGGTTGTATTCCGCCGCGTTAAATCCTATTTTGTTCAATGACTTATGAGTTGTCTTTGAATATACATTGACATTTTCAACCAAAAAAAAAAGATTAGATCACGTGTATGACATTAAATGACATCTACGCACAAACAAATTATTTTTGTTTTTTGTTTTTTTGATCAACAATTTTTTTTATTACAAATGATACATCGAGAAAAAAAAAAAAGAGGGACAAAACACCCGCTTCGTGATGATACATGAAGAAGAGAAGACCCATAACAAAAACAAAGAAAAAACATTCAACAAATGGTTGAATGAAGCCCAGAAACTCCTCAACCAAAGCAAGAAGCAGCAAACACCCAAAACTCTGAGGCCTAACAAAAGCTCCACAAGCAGAAACCAACACCACCTTAAACACAATAGATGCCAAAAGACTGCCTGATACAATTAATATCGTCCTTGAACCTCACAAGTAGTAATATATGGTAGTAAAATGGAGTATATGTTTTCTTATCAATATAAAAATACGTGTGGTTTGGCCCTTGCTAGTCACAAATTCGGCATCTCTCTCTCTCCCTCTCTCTCACACACACATATTAGGAGGGTGTGGAAGTCATTAGAATATTGATTAGAGATTAAATTCTTTTCACCGGCAGTGGAAAATCCCACTTTTCCACCACCACCTTGTTTGCTCTTACCGTGTGTTTATTGTTAATCTGAATTGTTCATCTTGTAAACCCCACATAGTAGTGTATCCATGCAAAAAATAAACTTGATTGGACATCGATAGGAGTATCAAAAATTGAATTTTGCTTTGTAAAAAGGATAGGTTATCTTTATTATTATTGACAGAAATCAGATCGTCCATTTTATAAACCAAAATTCAAATTTTGATATTTCTATCGACTTTCGATCAAGCTGATTTTTTGCATGACAATACTATTTTGCGGGTCTTAAAATATGAACGATTCAGATCACAACAATAGATACTTGATAGAGCCCATAATAAGCGTTGGTGGAAAAATGAGATTTTATACTGACGATGAATAGAATTTATTCTCTATTGATTAACATATAAGCAAACATCTGCGCCTGTTGTTTCGGAAAAAAAAACAACCATGTGTGCTTGTTTTTTTTGCTCGATCAGGTCCAAGCCAACTTACAAGCACCTCCATTATTCTTCAGTCCGGTCAAAAGCATGTCATTTACGCCGGAACTAGGGAATTCACAAAAGATTTATCTATTGTGGCCTCGCATCAACCATGTTTCGAACTCATGATGTCTGGATTTACAGCTCATCCATATTGCCACTCAACCTTGGCGTTTGCGGCAAAGAATTTAGTTATCTTTATCTCCACACATGATTTTGCATGCAAGGTTCACCTCATTATATTGTGTGGTAGCATCGGACCTTCTTCTCCATATCAGACGCCAAACGAAACATGAATTTAAGTAGTCCAAGAAACAAAAAAAACCTTCCCAATTAAAGAGAAATTCTTCCTATTCATTTGTAAATAGGCTGATTTTCTGGTCACTTTCTGCTACTGTTTAAAAAGGAAGACGAGAAGTCATTCCGTGTGAAAAAATTATAGCTGAAAATCATGAAAGATCAGTATATTTTTTAATCGTTTGAAGTCTGAGACAGGGAGGCCATTGTTTTCTTTTGGACATGTTATGGAGGCCAGTGTTGCTATTTGGTGGGGAGCAATTCACAGATCACAATCCAGGCCAGAGTTTCTACAATCGAAGGAAGACAGAGACCCAAATTATGACATTCCCATGTGAAAGCAAATCAAACAATGTGAAAGGGAAAACAACAGAATCACGTAGCGAAAGAAGGTTGCAGAAAACCTCGAGAGGATAATCAGACGACTAGGTATGAGAACCCGAAGGCCCATAAACATGACCAAACTGTATAATCATCCAGCAAAAGAAGGTTGCAGAAAACCTCCAGAGGATAATCAGACGACTAGGTATGAGAACCCGAAGGCCCATAAACATGACCAAACTATATTCGGAGGACTACATATTTCCTTGTTAACCCTTTCATCATGAATCTCTCGAACACCAATATGAACATACATAGCAATACAGCAATACTATAACATACAACAAAACCAATTTTAGTCAATTATAAAAACCCTGAACTATTTATGCACCATCTGTTTTCTAATTATCAAGTTTAATTTAGTCAATTAAGCACCTCTCCTTTCTAATTGAGATTAACTCGCACAGGCATTGCCCGCCTTTAGCAATTTACCCACTCCGTTTGAGTGGCACTTCCACATATTCAATTCAATGTCTCTTTCATCTAAGAAGCCAAGCTTGTAGAAGGTATTAGAAAATGCAATGAGGTGTGGAAATTTAGGGTTGCAAACAAACCAAGTTGCTCCCGAGCTACTCGAGGCTCGGCTCAGCTCGGATCGATTGATAATGAATGAAATTAAGTACTCCCGGATGAATAGAAAAGATCCCTCCCTTTTTTCTAAACCATGGGAAGCCCCGAGTAGCGCTTTTTGAATTAAAGTGCATACGGGAAAGATTCAGTCAGTGCATCATAATTGAGCCGAGCTCAACGTTATGAAGCTCAGCTTGTCTTGAAAAAGCTCCGCTCATTTGCGTGGGCTCGACTTGTTTATAGAGGCTAATTTAATAAATGGATTGGGCTCGGCTCATTTAAGGCTCAGCTCGTTTGCAAATGAGCTGAGCTGAGCTTGAACTTGAGTTTTAAGATCGTTTAGTGGACAAGCCGAGCTCAAACACTACAAAGCTCGACTCAGCTTGTTTACACCCCTATCAAGACACTCAATAAGAACCAAAACGAGAGTGTGTCTATTCATGTAAAAACATAGAAAAAAACTACACATATCAAAAGGAGAAAAGAATGAAACTCCATCATCATACACGAGTCTCCCTCATCACATGGGGGACTCCAAAGAAACCCTAACTCATCGTCTAAAAGGCCAAATCTGGAAATAGTCAATAAAACCAACAAAAAACACAGAGCCCGTCAAAATCTATAACCCACCCTATACTGCCTGCTGTGATCTGGTACCATTAGTATAGCCATTAACACCGTTTGCGCCGTTAGGGTATTTATCTGAGCCAGTTTTCTTCCTCTTTATAACAAGGTACCATGTGTAGGCTTCCAACATAGCAGCATTGAAGCCCAAAAATATGATGATGCTAATGTAAGCTCTCTTCCAGTTTTTGCCGGGGTTCAAGATGTCGATTCCCTCAAAAATGTTGACGATGCTCAGAATGATCGTAAGGTAGCCGACGGTCCAGTGGTAGACGTTCCAGTATATTCTGATTTTGTGATCCTTCTTTGGCCTCAGAAGCAGGGCAAACACCTAAATTTTGAAACAAATGACAAAAGCCCATGAGAATGCTATGAATAAAACATCTGATTGATGCTAAAGCAAGGGTAGGATTTCACATGCCTCAAATGCATTTTCAGTCGTATACCATTGCTATATAAAACCGTGCAGTAGGAAAGGAGATTTACAAATTTTTCGAAACAGAGGATCGCGTGCATCGGTGCCTTAAAAGAAGGCGAAGTTAATACGAGCAATGGGGTACCTGAAGAGTTCCGAGGGCGAAGACGGTGATTCCGATGTTCCTGTGGGTGGTATGGGTAACGCCGGCAGAATCACTGCCGAGTTTAAGACCGGTGGCCCATCCGGCGACACCAACGATGTAGGCAGAGGATTGGCAGGCTACGTGGAGGTAAAACCAGGCAGGGTCGGCTGACTTGAACACCTTCAAGTACCTTGCAATCATTGCCCCTAAAGGCATCAAAGTTCCCCAACTCACTGCATTCAAAATTCCATGAACCTGAAATTTGCATTCAATCAGTGACAGGAAACATGAGTGGATCTTTTGCACAACTAAGCTTGAATCACTATATATCGAGATCACAATTAAGATTCTAATTTGGGACAGATCAAAGACGAAATATTTGTCATTTGTATGTACTATTTCATCTAGATCGGCTGGAAAGGATAAAAATCAAATAGAAAGCAAAGGGGGATGACGAAAGCCAACAAAAGAGGAGGCCAAGTCCAAAATTACTTGGACTTTGGAAGGGCTCTGCGATTATAGTGTAGAAAACATTTTCATAGGGGCTAAAGTCAAGACATCAGATTTGAATGGGCCAAATATTGAAGTATATGCACCCCTTCCGGCCGCCACCAACCATAATCCACAATTATGGTAGTTATATTCCATAATATCACTTAGGCCCCATTCATCTAAGATTTTTATTTTTTTTTGTACTTATTTTTTCTTTTACGAGATAGGTCATTCTCTCATAATGCATCACATTTAATTCAAAAATAAGTACTTTTTTAGTTAGTAAACGTATTATAGCTAAGACAGAGTTTAATCACAGCAGAAAAAAAAATCACACTAATTCGCTTAATTATAAGAGCAAAATTAATCTGACCAATTTGCTTAATCAAGCATATCTGCTTCTTCAAAAAAATATCATATCAGTAGAATCTGAAGAAGATCTGAAACTATAACCTAAAGTTTATGTACATAGCTATTGCAAACGTGTCCATAGACCTTAATCAACTACAGCTCCTCTTGATCCTTCAAACGGATTGAAAGCCACAATTTCAGCCCGGAAGAATTTTCCCGATCCCAATTCAATACTCGGGATCATTCATTTGGTTTTGCTTATCGCGATCCAGGGCATCAAACATGCCAAAAAATAAGTTGATCGCATATCGATTGATATGTTTTCGGAATAAATTCATAATATTGGTGTTCTTGATGTTCTCAATTATTCAAAGTGTGTATGGGAAAGTTTCAGGCGGTGCCTATAAACAAAATGAATAGTTCCGATCATTGAGATTGGCATGAAAAGAATTTTTTCTGAAGGCTTACTCTTTAATCCATTTGATGTTCTAACCCTCTATGTTTTACTAAGGCTTTCATCTAAGTTTGCAATTGTAATTACCTTTGGCCGGTAAGAATGCTTCAGCGGATTTGAACTAATCGATTAACAAAACAGGAAAGCGAAAGCCATAATACCAAAAAAAATTAAAAGGCCTTACGTTTTTCCTCCGCTTCAACGCCCCTCCTCCGCTACTCCCAGTACTCTGTCCGGTCAGAAAATCCACCGTCCCGTACGACACCATATTATCCCCGGAAGTCGGATGCTCACCGGGCGTCCCGCTGCTAACCGGCCCACTCTGCCACACCTGGTTAAACGCGGTCTGCCCGCTCGGCAACACCAGCGTCGCGTAAATCACCATGACATTCCCAACGTACTCGGCCGAGATGCTCGGCACTGCGAAGCTCAGGTTGGTCTCCGACAAGTCGGTGCGGTACCCGGTAATGGCCGAGGTGTGCGCGATGACACTGCCGGAGGAGTTGTGGTAGGCCACGAGGGACTGGGAGCCGACCATCTGGGTACTTTCGAGGTTGAGGGCCCAGGCGACCCAGGTGGAGGTGTCGACGCCGGTGTGGCGGTAGGCGATGTCGACGGTGGAGTTGGAGGAGTGGTAGGTCCAGTGGAGGAAGGAGGAGAGGTAGGGGAGGGAGTTACAGGTGGTGTAGACCTTGTTGCTTGTGAACGTGTAGTCGTTGCATGTTTGGGCGGAGGAGAGAGAGAGGATGAGAGAGGAAATGAACAGGGTAGTGAGGGATTTAGTACCCATAATCATATTGAGGGATTTGTCTGTGAGGTAGAGTAACCCCCCAAAAAACCAGTTTTTGGAAACTTGTTGGTTTATGTTTTTTTGGAGCTGGGTTTTGGGGGTGTTTGGCTTTCGGGAATGGAAATGAGGATGTGGGTTTTATAGATTGGTACTAGTATATATGAAGGAGAGGGAAAGAGAAGGGAAAGTGCATGGGGTGGGACTTGTGAAGTTTGTTTTTTTTTTTTTTTTAATCAGAGTATCTCGGGTCAATTTGCATACATCCTGGACTAATTCGTACAACATCTCTCACAGATATTTCACCACGTTTACGCGTTAGGATGAGGTGATCTCAAAAATTATCGACAATAAAAGTTTTTTTTTTGAAGACATCGACAATAAAAGTTGAACTCAAGATTTTAGAAGAGAACAACGAGCTCTTAAATTTCAGGTCAAGACCACTTGGACAACCCCGTTGGAATCGGTTGGATTTTCTGAAAGTTGTTGGGGATGGAAGAGTTTTGGGAGGGTTGAATACTAATTTGACGTTATTTGAGGGATAGTACCGTAGTACAAGTCGATGGAATGGAAGAAGTGAAGGTACAGGTAGAAGCAGCCAACGAAGAAGGAGAAATTTTTCAGTGCCGGTAGCCACAGGACACGTGGTGTTCGGCACCAATCTCGGCCGTCCAATAAAATTTTGGACGGTTCAGATCTGTTCGGCTGCCAAGGGATATTTTAGTCATTTCACACTTTAAAATTAGCCGAACAGATTTGAGCCGTTCAAAACTTCATTGGACGGCCGAGATTAATGCTGAACACCACGTGTCCCGTGCCAACCAGGCACTGAAAATTTTCTCATGAAGAAGAAGCTAGGTCTGGCCGTCTGGGGTCGTTGTTTCTTGTTGAAGTAGTATTTTATAATGGAAAGTGTCTAATGTTTGAAAAAAATTCTCCACCTTTCTGATTAATATTAATTTCGTGTTAACTACTTTTCTTGTGTATTTTTCATGTGTTCACATCACACGTATGCTTCCATCATCATATGGTTCACCGGGTACTGAAAATTCCATGTTAATTAGTACATTTCATGGGCAAGTTGATGTTCAAAAAAAGGAAATATTTCATGGATAAGTTCAGTAATATTGGAGTTACGTACGGAATTGAAACATGTTATTAATTTATTTGTACGGTAATGTGTACCAAAAGACTTATCTAATTTAATTTGATTGTATTTCATTTATATGAAAGTTCAAATTTGTGGGATGTCATGAAAAATTGTGTCTATTCTAAGGAATTTGTCCATGTTCCACAGCGCTTGGATTAGTTGTTCAATGAGAGGGAAGAATTATGTCGTTGCTTAATCGCTATAAAAGTAGAGAAATATATGCATATACAATGTTTTTTACTATTATGCTTAATTTGAATGGTGGAAATCTTGAAAATGAATGAGAATAATGTCATGCTTACATGATTTCCACATTTATAAGAAACAAGAATAGGAATGTATCACATTCCTTAATTAAGTGGGAATCTAATCTCTCCCATTAATTTGAGATTCCTGGCTCAATTATTAAAAATAAAAAATGTTGACTTTGATAAATTTCTAAAATAATTATTTTCCATACAAGGTTACTGAATTAATTCAACAGTTACTCCGGGTATTAAATTCTTAGGAATTCTATTGATAGTAATTAATTATATTCATATTCCTACTTAAGAAAATTTCCACGAATTTACTTCCCAATAATAATATTCCTATTCATTCTTCTCAAGATTCCAGTCATCTAAACATAATCCTGCGCTTATAGGAGTGGTGATGACTAAAATAATAAACATACATAAGTAATACATCTAAGCCCCAAAGGTCACATGCTTAAAGTACCTTTTATAATTATGGACTTATTGAAATCTAAAAATATACAATATTTGAAAGATCTCGACGACGCAAAAAAAAATTCAAAAATTATTTTTCATTTACATTATTTTTAAGTTTAAAAATGTGAAATAAGCTGTTTATATTTTAAGAAGGTTTCTGAAACGGGCTCTACGTACTTGTAACACTTACCCTAATGTTTCCTCAAAAAAACAATTACTAGCATAATGCAAATGCAATAGTATTATATTTGGCCACTTAACTACCAAATATTTTACTATATACTAGCATCATGGGCAAAAACAATTTAGAAATAATTAAAACGAAAAGAATACGTAAGCGTGTTGACTAGGCACGTGGTCGACCAACATCAAATGGTCACTCTCTCCAACCGTGTAAACTCGGGGGGAGGAAGTTGAAAAATGATTTCAGGACCAGGGCCAGGAGGCTCGTATTCAGACCATATGGAGTTGGTGGGACCATCAATTTAATCAATAATGTATAAAATGTTACGTCTATTTAGGGCCATGGGTCAACTCCCAAATTTTATGCTTACCTACCACAGGGATTTTGTTTTTTTGGTACTGCAAGGTGTTTTGGGCCAGCTTGCACACATCTCGAACTAATCTCTATAGCCTCTCCCACAGCCGTTGCACGCGTGGAAGTGAGGTGGCCTCAAGTGTTGTTCGCAAAGAGAATCGAACCTAAAACTTTAGGATAAAGCAAACACCTAAATCTCAGGCCAATACCGCTTGGCCAACCCCAGGGTTATTACACAATGTTATAATATAAAGGTGGAGAAATTTTCGGGTGCCAAGCGGATACCATGTGACAGTATCCGTCAACAATCTCAACCGTTTCCAAATTTTTTTTACCTACCCCACCATGTTAATATCTGCTGTACAATTTAGTAGCAATTGCGTGTTCCTTGAGCTTAGCTTTGTCTCGTGTACGTGGCAGAGTTTGTTGGCGTCGGTGACTCGGCGCCGTGGCGGGCCACCATTACAAGTTTACAACTGCGGCCCCATATTCAAACGGCTGCTTTTTCCACGCGGATTCTCAAAAAGTCGCCCACAAATACAAAGGAGTGTACGGTGGGCTTATGCCTTCCTTACGACAACTTTTTTCGGCCATCAATTTTAAGATCATTTCATTTCCTGCATAAGCGTGTGAAGTCGATGTTAGAGAAGTTGTGGAGATTAGTTCGAGTTGATCTTCCATTACCGAAGGACGAAAAATGCTTGTTCGCCATCCTAAGAGCATCATCTCTGATCTTGGCTTTAATTTGGAGACGTCAAATGGTATTTCCAAGGTCTATGTGACCATTTTACATGTCAAAATTTGACATTTATAAGAACACACACTCCACCCAATATGCTACGTTTACTACTTTGATGCATTTCATTTTTATGTATTTTGTTATTTTGTGTTTTATAAAGAGAGAGTTGTTTAACACCTAATTTTGTCACATGAGAGGAAACATGTCAAATATCATCTAAACACTTGGCACTTTAACTATAGTTATTGCAAATGTACTCAATTCAACACTTGGCTTGGCAAGTAAATTTGGCACTTCTGATTGGAAATGCTAAAGTAACATATTGTAAAGAGTAATGGTGACCATATTTGGTACGTGATCATATGATGTGTGACCATTGTATTGATAAAACGTGCTCCACGATATGATAAATAGAATATATTCTATCAATGAATATATTTTGAGGAAATTAATCCACTTTGGGACCGGCGCCAGGTTAATTCCTTCACTAGGTCGATGGAATGTAAAAGTATTCTCAGGAGCATGTAGTGAGTGCCTATTGAACTGATTCAATCTCCGTGAGAAATGCACTACTAAAAAGTGGTAGATGAAGAAAAGATTAACCTTGAAATGCAGTACCACTAATTAGTGGTAGATGAAGAAAAAGAAAAGATTAACCTTGAAATGCAGTACCACTAATTAGTGGTAGATGAAGAAAAGACAAATTAATTACGTGTTTCCTCTGTATTATTTTGCTTCAGTCTAATGAAAATAGTCAAGTTATTTGTGCTAATAGTATTTTAGTTGATGTATATAAAAAGGATGACATGTCTAAAAATCCGTGAAAATATGAGTTTTTTAGTCCATATAGTTCAGCGAAAATACCACCTAAACCTGCAATGTTAATCCTCCATTTGAATACCGCTCATACATATAGCTTTTGTTAGAACATGTGTGAACGTTGAGTCCCACATCGGATAAACAAAAAAAGAGTTGGACCTTAATATACAATTGGATGACTCACCACTTTCAAGGTTTAGCCTTTTAAGTGGATATGGATCATTCAATGTATATTGGGCCCAAGTGATGTGGCGAACTTTTTGCCGTTACTCCTATACAAATTGGATCTTGAGCACGCAGTGGCGAGTCGATGCATCAGTATACCGGTAAACGTATTCTCCTCCTCAAACTCTCGACAAAACTTTATACTTCTCTTTCAACAAAAATCTTGAATAATCCTTATTGAACAAACTTCTCAACTTCGTAATGAGTCGTCATTGAAACGATCACCAATTGCACAGTACGCAGCAGAAAACGAAAGCCTCGGATTGAAAACCCGGAGCTCTGATACCAATTTGTTGGGAGTTCGTCCGATGCATCGACCCTCCACTGCGTGTTCAAGGCCCAATTTGTATGGGAGTAACGGCAAAGAGTCCGCCACATCACTTGGGCCTAATATACATTGAATGACCCATATCCACTTAAAAGGCTAAGACTTGTAAGTGGTGAGTCATCCAATTGTATATTAAGGTCCAACTCTTTTTCTGTTTATCCGATGTGGGACTCAACGTTCACACATGTTTTAACAAATCTCCCCCTTATGTGTGAACCGAACATTGGGCCTTAACCTCTCTCTGCATCTAAGCTCCCTCTTGATTCTGATCTAATACTCTCAATCCTATCTCCCAAACTGGGCATATTCTGCACTCACTCAATCAATTCAGAGTCATCTCAATTAAGAGCCAACGTGCCAAGTCACCAGCACCATGCTCCCCGACGAGAACTCCATTGAGAGCCAATGTGCTCATTCACCAGCACCATACTCCTCGACGAGTCAACTTCATCATAATGAGCCATCCGTTACAGCACTCCAACATCGAGCTATCTTCCTTCATCAAGAGTCACCTTGGATTTTATACCACTCCACGAGTGTTATCTGTGCAAGCCCCTTCAATGGTGCGCTGAGAGTTTTCCCATAGATTGTCAACCTGGCTCTGATACCAATTTATTGTGCCGAAAACAAAATTGAGAATATAAACAAAACAACAAGCGAAAATCAAGAACACAAATTTACATGATTCCTCAAACTGGGTACGTTCACGGGAGAAGAGCAAGAGAATCCACTATAAACGGGGAGATAACATACAGAGCCCGCTATACTCGTAACTCTCGTTGAAGCATCCAATTACAGATATGTAAAGACAAATCTCTGGCGGAACCCGATAGGGATACTAAAACTCTAAGTGGAACCCAATAGAGCATAAACCAAAACCCTAATATCTAATTTTCAACATGAGAAACCCCCTAGGGCCCTCTCCAAAGGGATTCACTCAAGAAGTCTAAAACCTAATGAGGAGAATAAGAGCATCTACAATATATGGGAATAATCAAAACCAATAACCAAAATGTGCCACGTCAGCATTTGATTATCCATTTAGTTCATAATCAAACTTAACAACTTCTACCTCCGCATTGGTTATTTTTGCATTTCGAAGAAAACAAACCCCCATAATACACAATGCACATATGTCCAATCACAAACGAGTTCCAATCACGCATCTGACCATACCAAATTATTCGTCTCGATGAGATGATTCCAATGTGTGGTGTTTTTGAATTATTGAGTTTTGAGTTTAATTATTGAGTTTTGATTATTGGTAAAAGTTGTTATGTTTGATTATGAAATGAGTGAAATTTGATTATTTGTTAAAAAACTTGTAACTTTGCTTATTACAATGTGGGGTATTTTTTGAGGTATTTTTTTAGTATTGTTGTTAAATTTGCTTATCCACAATCATTTGTTTATTACAATGTGGATGCTCTAAGGCTATATTTATAGCCACAGAGTCCTTCCTAAAACCAATACTTGCCCAAACAAAATTCTTTGCACCCAAAGTCTAAACCAACAAGGAAATAAATCTTTTAGGAAGTCAAATATCTTTTCGACCATCCCAAATTCAAGGCATATCTCCAACAGTTCTTAACCTGTAGACTGACTGACCTTTTGACAACTTCAGCCTCAAAAGATTTTCAAACTTGAACCCCAGGGATTGGTGTACTGGTCAAGGCCCGATATTTTGGGAGTTTGTTCCTCCTAAGTTTTCAGGTTCGAAACCTCTTAGAAGCTATCAACAACTTTTGAACCAGTGTATATGGAGCTTTGCTTCATCTTTAATTCGACTTCCTATTAGTGGGTGGTTGAGGTGTGCGTAAGGTGCCCCAGACACCTAAATTGTAAAAAAAAAAAGATTTTCAAATGTGAAATTAGGGAAACTTAGAAATCCGTCCTTATTTCCCTCTTCACTTATGAATTCATCATGTCTTTTTCAACAACTTATGATTTGTATAGATGTATATATATTTTAAACCATATATATAGGCCTAATTTTAAACCATATATGTAATACAAGCTTTTCAATTTCATGGTAAATTATTTGTAACATTTACCATGAAATGTCTGTATGTTCCTATCATTTCATGGTTAATTATTTGGACCATTTACCATGAACTATTTCATGGTTAATTATTTAGACCATTTATCATGAAACTAATCCGGCGAAATAAGTTAGGCCGCTGCGCGAACTAATTCATATAATGATAATTTGGGATGTACAAATACTTATGTTTACATCCTGAAATTCTTGTCTATATAGGCCAAGAATTTTAAGATGTAAACATAAGCTTACATTCCAAAATTCTTGTCTATATAGGTCAAGAATTTTAAAATGTAAATATAACTAAGTTACCTCCCAAAATTCTTGTCTATATATAGGCCAAGAATTTTAGGATGTAAACATAAGTATTTGTACATCCCAAACTATCTTTATATGAATTGGTCCACGTAGCGGCCTAACAGATTTCGCCGGATTAGTTTCATGATAAACGGTTCAAATAATTAACCATGAAATAGTTTCATGGTAAATGATCCAAATAATTAACCATGAAATTATTTCATGGTTAAGTATTTGAACCGTTTACCATGAAACTAGTTCGGTGAAATCTGTTTCGCAACTGTGTGGACCAATTCATATAAGGATAGTTGGGGATGTACAAATACTTATGTATACCTCCCAAAATTCTTGACGATATAGGCCAAGAATTTTAAGATGTAAATATAAGTAATTTATATCCCAAAATTCTAGTCTATGTATAGGCCAAGAATTTTAGGATGTAAACATAAGTAATTTACATCCCAAATTTTTTGTCTATATAGATCAAGAATTTTATGATGTAGACATAAGTAATTTACATCCCAAAATTCTAGCCTATATATAGGCCAAGAATTTTAGAATGTAAATATAAGTAATTTACATCCCAAAATTCTTGTATATAGCTCAAGAATTTTAGGATGTAAACATAAGTATTTAACCATGTAATGTTTTGGTAATTTAACCACGTAACGGTTTGAGAATGTCATGTTATATTTTTCTTTATGGTAATTTAGCCATGTTCCGTTAGCCAAATCGAAGAATGAAGAAAAAATGCAAAGATGTGGTCAACTTATAATATTATATTCCTGAAAATAGTGAAAAATGTAAGAAAGGTAATTCACACATTAAAAAGATGAAAACATAACCATGAAAAAAGGCACGAGATGAATTCTTATACGGCATGAATAAAGATGATGAATATTTAAATATTCCGCGGAACTATTCCATCTAATTGGAAGTTCTAAATGTTCTAGAAGAAGAAGGAAAGTTCCGCAGATGCATTATGGAAAAATCTGAGAAAGTGGGCCTAGAACTTTTCTAACCAACCTCATTCCGGCATGGGGGAAATTGCTAGAATCAAAACGCCCACCACCACACACACGACGCGCCTATAGTCAGCAGTCTTTGTTGAAAAAGCGTATAGCTTCCCCTGTGTGCGAGGAAGACTCCGGGCACCGTAACATAACCTTTCTGGTGTATTCACCGGGGCAGATTTAGGATTTTACGGCACCACCGAAGTCTTAACTTATAGAAGTACACGACACACGCAAATAGTTGATCGATACAACAAACACAGCTCAACAACTTCTTATACCCTATTGTAGAACATGGAGAAAAACTTACCCAAAATTTTTGACTTGTTAATGCGCAACCCAGTCAAGTTCTCCAATCTATAATTCCAAAGACATACCCAAAAAGTCAATCTAAGCCAGAGTTACTTTTGCCCCATACTTATTTAGGTTTACGCCTTTCAAATTTCAGGTCATGGGTTAGTAGGTTAGATAGGAGTATATGATAGTAATCATGGCATTGCTTTGCTTTTCTGAAGGTTGGAGGGAGAGAGAAGGGGTAACACTTGAAAGAGCAAATGGTAAATGGGTTAGGGCAAGGATTGTAATTTTCCTGCGGTACTTGGGCAAGGTATAACATTCCTTAAGGGTAATTGAAATGAGTGGGTCAATTGACCTTCACGAAGGGTTAAACCCTACAGGAATGTGTGAGATATTGAGAAAGTTGTTGGAACAGCACGTGATAATGTCACAAAATTACTGAATAATCTCTCGTCTTGATCATGTTTGTCTACTACCTCAACAAGTAATTTTTCATTGGTGCACGTGGTGCTATAACACCCTCCAAAGGAACCGATATACTTAGTCCTGAACTCTACATGAGCACCCAATAATCTTACCACCTTTAACCCATTTTCTTACACAAATTATGACCCTCCAAAGGAACCGATACACTTAGTCCTAAACTCTACATGAGCACCCAATAATCTTGCCACCTTTAACCCATTTTCTTACACAAATTATGACATCTTTGACTTTGCTCTAGAAGATCACTTCATAAGCCATTTTTTTTCTTCATTAGAAACCTAATCTTTGTACGACTGCTTAATTTGGAAAATGAATGCTCCATTGTAACCATATGTTTGCCCTTAGAAAACCTTGTATAACCTTTTGCTTTCTCCAGTTAAGGAAAGACTTCTAATTTGAAAAACAAATACAGTATATCATGTAGCTTGATAAAGCTAACTGCCACGCGATTAATAACAATCAAAAGTACGCCCTAAACCGTAAGGTACGTATTCTGTATCTAGATTCCGCTAACAACATAGGGAGCCTTTTTCTTACCTTTTGGTGATACTGTTAGCATCTAAAACCCTACATAAACGATTTCTCCTATTCTATCTCGACCCATTCCTCAAGACCCACTATTCTCTTTTGCTTGTTTCGTCCCTAGACATGCTCAAACTGAACTTTCCCATCCAATGTAGAGACTTCAACTCCTGCAATGACCTACCATATCTACAGGCATATCCACTGGAACTAATTCGACATACTGGAAAATTTGTAGTCAATTAAACTTCCCAATGGTGAATCGCATGGGCAATCAACCCAACTAATACAGGGATAATTGGATCACAAGTGCAGCTTCTCTCAATGACAATGGGAGCATAAGCCGTTTATCCTACAACCCTTAGGTATAGGCTACCAGGGGGCTCTCAGCTTTTGTGCTTCAAATATCTCAGAAGAGGCCCGCAGAGTATTCAGGGGATGAGATGACCATTTCGGCGTCGTGGGTCCACTGGACAACAGAAGTACTGTGAAAGTGTGAATAATGTGTGGGAAGCTGGGGGTTCAACTTCAAGAAATATTACTCGGATGCTTTCGTTACATGGCGAAAATCTTGAACCAATGGGGAGGGAGACTAGATCTTCTGTCAAGTTAGGAAATAACGATTGAGGAGACGAGGAAGTATGGCATGTAAAAGAGCTTAAAACCTACCCACTAGACCAACTACGTAGACATTTGTTTAGATGTGAACTCACTAAGGCTATGTTTTGCACCCAAAAAATGTCTTAGAGCATCCACACTGCTGGGGTAAAATGGCCAAAACGAAGCACAAGATATGGCAAGATGGGTGCCACCCTCCTCTTATTAATGCAAATGCCATATTTTCTGCATCCCCCAGTTGGATACAAAAATCAGAACAGTTGAACTCTTCCAGTATCAGATCAAACTGATTTTTTATGAAAATTCTTGAAAAAGATGTTTCAAAAAAAAAAAAAACAACTCAGATCATTTATGTCAAATCATTTGGGAAAAAAGTTAGATTTGAAAGTTTGCTGAAAATAATTAATTAAAAATCAAATTTTGCCCAAAAAAAATGGAAAACATGGGTGCGGAGGCCCTTGTCATTTTTTGGCAAAATGACACTATTCATTGCCAAAAATATATAAGGACAGTGGCAAAACGACTATCATGAACATGGATGCTCTTACATACCCTGGAAAAGCCAAATTTATGTCTTTAGTATCCCTATCATAGTAGTAGTAAAAATTCCTCCACAAATAATGATGCAAACACAACAAAGCTAGCTACTTCCAATCATTGTTCAATCACTTCCTCCAATTACCAGAAAAAACAGCCTTCAAACACAACTTTTCCACCCGAGCCTTGGACAAGTTTAAGGGATGTGCCCTTTTGCACTGAATCACATAAATATCACTGGGATGAATTCAGCTAACCAGAGAAAATCCACTTGGGCCCAGGTTCATTCCCTCAGTAGGTCAACTGATTTTAGAACAGGACCATAAAAGACTTAAAAACAGTACCAGTTAGTGCTCTTCAGGGACTGAACTTGACAGACTCAAGTCTAAAGTTCTTCAACTCTTAAATCTGTTCTTTCTAAGGAAACGAAAACTTGAACCCAAAACAAGGTTTGCCAAACCCTTATAACCCACCCTTAACTAAACAAAATCCCATTTAAGAACATCGTATATCTAGACCCAACATTCAATCCAATAAGCATCATTTGGGACTCAAAACGACTTGAAAAATTAAACCTGGGGTGAATCATCCAATTGTATCTTAGGACCAAACTTTCTTCTGCATACGTTAGATAAAGCTAATCGTAACTTGTACAAACTATGACAGTATTACTTCAATCTTTCAGAACACATCTATACCAACTGCTTATATTTCATTGCCATCAAATATTCTAAAGAAGTGAAAGCAGAATTTTCCAGATGAATTTGTGCAAAGTTTTCTAAAATAGTGGACAAAATGCTATAATCCGAGCCGGCCCCATACACGGCTGCAGTTGGCAGCCTTTGTTGAATATGTAACCTTGTCTTCCAAATCAATGGCTTTTCTGCAAAAGGATACAGATGCAAATACTTTTCCTCAGAATCAGAGAAGTGGAGAAGGGTCTTCAACCACGACTGTTGCTTTTCCTTTTTTAAAACCCTAAGCAAGACTTCAACGACCCTAACCTAACCCCTTTTGGTGTCCTGATCACCTTGTCTCCCTTCTTAACATTTTTTCTAATGGACATTATATGAATTCATAAGCTAATTTTCCTCATTAGATCTCGCAGTCTTTCAGCGAATTTGTCCTTTTGAAGATAGTACCTAACTCGATGTTAACCCTAGCCAAGGAAAGACTCATTAAAGAAACATCGATATCATACCAATTGATATGATCAAAGATTCAAAGGATTTCCCTTAGTCACAAGGTTTGAGTTAGATTAGACTACCAAAAAGACGCCTTAATTTACCTTGTGGCATGCAAGGTGTTTGCATAGTGTCCCTGCCTAAAAGGGTTTTTTGGCAAAAACTAAATAAACGTGACGGACCCAGAGGAAGAACAAATGGGGAAAACTAATTCCACTTCTGCCAATTCCCGTAATTTCAAACTTCTGATAATCATTTCCAAGGCTCTTAATATCCTTAGACAAATAAGATGGCACATAAATAACGTTTTTTAAGAATTAGCTTCATTTGCACATCTGTGATAAAGCATCCTATGCCTTCAGAGATGGGGAAGGAAAGGGTAGAATTTGTCCTCAGTTTATTCTCAGCTAAAGTTAACGCACGCTTCTACTTATCAAAAAATAATTAATTAATTAATGCACACTTTTGACACCATACCACAAGTTTCCAGTAGGTTTATCAGGCAAGACTTGTTCCTGGACCATGCTTTTTTGCTGAATTAGTATTAGGTCAGACAGAGTAAGAGGTAATAATAATAATAATATATATAACACTAGAAAAAACGGACGATAAACCATGCAAGAAACACGACGGTTCATGCACAAGAGACCTCCTTGGGAAACTTTCAAGAACCCCTAAATTCCATAGACACTCAATTAATCGATTCTCTTATTAAAGCATGGACCTCCTCCTCCGATTTTTCAGAATTCACAACCCTTGCAGACCTAGGTATAGGCCTGTATTTCCAATTCCACCAGCCTGCATCCATAGCTTTCTTCATACATTTCTATAACTGTTAGTACCAAGAACCCCAAAAGAACCAAGCTTTTCTCCGAACGATTTACATATTCAGTAAAACATGTGTACAACCTCGCGACCCATTACACTTATTTCCATTCTTGTTTCTCTTTTCCTGGTTTCCTCTGCTCAAACATGCTCAAACTACACTTTCACATCCAGTAGAGTCTTCAGCTCTTGCATTGAGCTTCAATATTTACAGGCTCATCTCCACTGGAACTACAAACCATCAACTAGACAAGTTGAGATTGCTTACAGATCCAATCAAACTTCTGAAGGGTGGATCGCTTGGGCAATCAACCCTAATAATACAGGCATGCTTGGATCACAAGCGCTCGTGGCTTTTCACAACGCGAATGGGAGCATGACCGCTTATCCCACTGCAATAACAAGTTACAACCCTTCAATGGTGCCAGGAACTCTAAGCTTTAATGTTTCAAATATATCCGCAGAGTATTCAAGAAATCAAATGACCATCTTCGCTGTTGTTGGCCCATTGGATAAAGGTACTATGGTGAATCATGTGTGGCAATCTGGGAGTTCAGTTTCAAGCAATATTCCTCAGATGCACCTGATATCTGGGGAACATGTTCAGTCTATGGGGAGACTAAATTTTCTGCCAGGTTAGGAAAAGTAAATTGAGGAAGTATACCATTTCAGAGATTAAGTTTGAACACATTCCACCAGACCCTGTTTACCTTTGTTTACATATGAAGCCTTCTCAAACAATGTTTCAAGGTCTCCTGCGATGTTAACAACATCACAGTAACAAGTCTGTGTATGTACTTCTCTATCAGCTACTTGCATTGTGCCTCGTACTATGAAGGCAATAGTTTATCTAAGTATTTTATCAGTTTTTATAAAACTTAAGAGAGTACTCTGTAAACAAATTAGTGCAATATCATTGAAGTGAACTACATAAGATGGCATGACTGACAAGATGAACAATTTGATCATTGCCACATTTCAATCTGAATAACCATATAGCCTCATAGCTTCTTGCTACTAATGGGGACTGAAGATATGAATCTCCAGAAGTATATAATTAAAAGAGAGACAATCAGGTGTGGTTTAGAGGCCTATGCATGTGTAACCATGGTACCCGATAACTGCAGCAGCTCCTCGCGTTTCAGGTTTGTCATTTGTAATTCCAATGTTACCTGGCCAAAACAAAAGAAGAAAATCACACAATGGATAGATGAGCCGTACCCTAGCTGAGAATACTGCTTTTATCCTTTTCTTTTTTTGAAAATCCATACAGTTCAAAATGTGCAGTTTGTTAGGTTGTCATGCCACGCTATCATGGATTGCTTTCAACAAATGTTCGGTGGCAAAAGCCAACTTCAGTCTTGAGGTCATGACTTATGCAGCCTGATGTGAAAATTATTTGTTGATATAAAACAGCTTCGAAAGTTTCCACATTCCACGGAGTCTGATATAAATCTAACTGGAGAAGAAAATGCTAGAGTATCGTTCTCGAGAGCAGGTAAAGATAAATTTAAGCTCACCTCTTTAAAAATTTCGCTATGAGAAACCTCCATGAAGCCCTGCACAAAGCATGTGAGGCATTTCATAAACCAAACAGGAGTTTAGATTTAATTGCAAGTCTACATACAGATGAAGCACATGCATGTCTTTATCTGAATGCAAACATATTAGTCTTTGCCATCCAACAAGATGAACAACATTTCATGAAGATGTGGAACTAAGATACCAGCCATGCTACTTTGTGTGGATGAGAGAGAGAGAGAGAGAGAGAGACCAATTTTCGAAACATAAGAAGAGAAGCTTCATTTGATTCCCCAATTTTAGCGCGGAAGATATGGATGGAAAAATTCTCAACTGCAAATGCCATCATCATTAGAACGGACTCCTTCCCAAGTCCTTTGCCCCGGCTATCCTAGCAAGAGTGACATTAATTCAACTTAGGAACTATTGACAGAGTCACAACTAGGAAATAATATGTGGAAACAATGGAGGACATATCGTCCATCAACAATATGTTTACAAGATGCGAAATTTTTTCTCATTAATCGAGGATGCACTTGTGCAGAAGGCATCACAGAAATATTGATAGGTATTGTGCATATAAAAAGCAAGGAATGAATAGTTAGAACTTATTAAAGACAAGAAATGACATCAACTTATAATCAAGATGACACATGGAGGAGCTAATTCATCATAATGAAAGGACGCCTCTGAATGTTAGTGTTCACGCACACACACCAATTTCATGGACATTGGTCTCATGCTTCAACACAAACACAAGGCGTCTTATGGATTGGAACACCCTAAAATCAGGAAACTAGAGCAGTAGCAACATTTTTATTTTGGTAAATTCGCTACATTAAACAGTAAGCACAAATTTATGAGCATAAAATCGTTGACTTAGAAGAATGACATTGAATAAAGTAGCAGACAGAGTAATGACTTCTGTAATGAAATATTTTTCTTGAATAAAGAAAACAACCAGTCCTGCTTTATGTCGTTCTGATGAAACACGATTCGAGTAATATTGTCAGATGAAAATCAAGGATGACGATAAATTCAACTAAGATTCCATGATAACCTTAGTGTGGTCTTGGCCAACAGTCAAAGGCCCATGCAATCATATGGAGAATTTCAGTACGGAATCATAAATCTTTCCATCTTTACCTACGAATAATGCACCACAAGAAAAGGATAAACTAACAATTTGCTTGGACTAGGGCTTTTTTACATCAAATGAAGATAATCATAACTACAAACATGATGTGTTTTCGAAAAAATATTTCCAGTAAGCACTACACGATGCTGACAAGTATCATGAAAAACAGACTCTTTATAGCAAAATCAGCATCCACTGAGAAGATGGAGCACCAACATACACTGTCAAGGGGGTGGAGAGCTCACCATATTCACTGAGTGAAAACCTAACAAAGCTTAAAGACATTATTCGTAATCTCACTTTCTAGAGAAAGGGAAAACTTTGGAGTCTAGCGAGACAAAATTCATATGAGATTCAGCAGGGCATGGTGGTTTATTTCCTCTGCTACTTAAGGTCTTACACATTATTCCATTCCTTTCATTTGGGTGAAAGTTGTTGAGATACTTGAATTAGTTTTTGTTGTATAACACCTAAACCCTTGGATTGTTTTGGCCCATCTTCCTGGGCTTGTGACCCAGGCTAGGATTGTTGTGTTTCACTCGTCTGGAGGCGGTTTGGCTTCCTTGGCGTGTCTTTTGTGCCCTTTGGGCATGCAATTGACCTTCAGTGTCGTTTTCCAAGTAATAGAACACTTGCCAATAAAAATATCCTAACCTATGCTTCACATTCTTCCTGTTGAAGTAAGTCCATGAAATTTAAATACTATTCATACTAACCTGACAAATACATGTAGAGATTCAATACTTCTTTTATTTGGTTTAGGAAATCTTCAAACAGGAAGAAAAAATTCTGATTGAACAAAGTAAAACAGTAACTGAAAGAAAAGTAACACAGAAACAATCAATGAGAATGCAATAGTTAATCAATCTCATTCATTATTGGCCATTTAAAAATATCAGAAAGAAAAAAGAAATATAAGGCAAGCACCTTTTGGGCTCGGCAATCATTATTTCAATCTCCGCCATCTGTGAATCATCCAAGTCATTCTTGTATATATTCACATCACCAACCATGGCTGGAAAAACAGCTTTGATGTTACTTGCCTTTTAGGAACGAACATAGCACACAGAATACACGTCACACTCATCAAACAGTCAAATTTAGGGGTGGTTTCGTGCAACATGATCCAGTCTTGCATTCTTCCTTCTCAAGATGTGGTCAGTGCTTTCAATTGCAATCAACTAGAGGACAACATAGGCTACATAGCAAAGCTATAAAGGGCAGGCAGTAGAGTCCAACACCAATTCAAAAGCAATTATAATATGCCTTATACACACACATATCACCCATCAACATTACAATGTCTTGTTTAACCAAGTAATGTTCTAAAATTTTCAAAGAATTACAAATCCAAGTGAAGATTTACTATCCCCATGAAATGCAAAATTTCTCCAACAATTTCAAAGGAATTAACCCCAAGGGATTGGCCTAGTGGTCAAGGCTTGGGACTTAGGGGTTTGCTCCCTCCTAAGGTCTCAAGTTCGAAAACTCGCAGGTGCTACAGTTGGTGCCTCCCTTATACTCCATGCACATGAGCAGGGTTCGATTCCCGTAACCGTAATCACCCATCCCCTCCCCAAGTCCCCTAGGATAGAGTAGATTAGGTTTAACGAATGGCAAAAAAAAATATTGCAATTTCACAGACCCCGTCACCCATGCTTCTCCATAACAATCAAGCTTTCACAAACTGGATTCCAGCACTTTTTTTATTACACCCATGGGGCTAATTGTACATGAATACCGTCAAGAACAAATATTTCTATCAATTTATCAAGTGTACTCCAACTAAACAAATACAACCACCAAAATGCAGTTGCAAACCCATAGAGCAGTGATAGGAAATCAAAATCATTTAGTTAATGAAAAAGGGGGCGAGCAAGTTCAAAGTGAGACCTTCAGTGTGGGCGTTTCCATGGATGAAGTCTCCAACAACCAACTCTTTATCCAAGACAATGAAAGTCTGCTCTGCAACCAAATAAAAAAAGAAAAGAAAAAGCCCATCTCGAATACGTTATTAACTGATCAACACGAAGAGAACCCAGTTGAGATATATTGATGAGAGAGAGAAAGGAGGGATACTTTGGGAGTCTTGAGTCCAAGAGAGCTGCATCTGGTACTCCTCATCAAGGGTCAGGGGCTCCGACCCTGTGGCTTGGAGTAGGGCTGGATCTTGCATCCATTGATGGTACTTTGGGACGTGCTCTTTCATGTATGGCACCAAAATTGTCTTCTTTCCTTCTAGACTCAATCTCATTCTCTCTCTCTCTATCTCTCTCTCTCTCTCTCTCCTCTCGCACTTCTGTTTGTGGTCGCTGTGGAAGTCGATGGCAGATTGGCAGCCAATTTTCTCCAACGCAAAGACGCCGTCGTTTATGATGGGTCTCCTTTTGTTTTATTTTTCATTTTTTTTGGGTGGGGGGTTAATCTCACCTTCAGTCCAGCCAAATAATAAATAATGAAAAATAGGTTAAAATATTTCAATAAGTCTATTTGCACATACTTTTGAACACAGATCTTCCACAGATATTTGAAAAATGATTCAAATCACTCATTTCTTTTAAAATGTTTCTTTTAGCTCTACGAATTCTAAAAAAGCACTTACTAATATTAGATTAAAATAGTTTTTTATAAGGACCTTTAAAAATATTTTTTTTTAAAATGAGCAGTTTCGATGAGAAACCCCGATTGGGTCCCACAAAAAATCTGTGTTGAAAAGTATGTGTGCATTGCAAGATTGAAAATATTTTAGGTCAAAACAAACTAAACATAACAAAGTATTGGATTTTCTACTTCTTCCTTCAAGCCTCAATTTCAGGCCTCAACTTTTGGAAACAATTTTTTTGTAATGAAAATTGGAGAAGAATTATGTTACATATAAAGAGTAGTTGATCAAAAAACAAAAAACAAAAGCTATATGTATTTGTCGGTGGCTGGCATAGATTTAAGAAAGATCATGAACTAACCTGCCTCTTACTTTTAGTTGTGCATTATATATTGAGCTCGCAGCAACTTTGGAATGACCTAATAAGTTATAATGAGTTCGAGTACCTAAGTTATGTGTCACAATGTTCTACCTACATTCGGTCTTTTCCATCCGACTCAAATTCCATCTCGGCTCTTGAATGGTGAGGTCGTCGACAAGGTGCTTGTTTTCATTCCCCACACCCTCTGCCCTTTTCGACTTCCCAAAAGAAAAACAATAAATCTCAAAGTTTATACCCACCTATATGTACTCTAGATAAATGAAACTTGAAAATCACTCACCAACCCATCCATCCCCTGTTTGAGAATCATGTGGGGGTTCTTTACGTAGTAAGTATCACTTAGCTTCTAAGTTAAGCAGAATCTGGAGAAAAACAAACCCAAGTCCCAACTTCATTTGATACCTCAACGAGGCTCAATCCACTGCTCTCCCAAAAAAACATAAAGGAAATACCAAAATCCCCACACAATTAAAAGCTTCCATTCCCATTTCCATCATTGCAAAACACTTTACTTATTTACTTTCCTAGCTTGCCTTCAAAGTTAAGCACAGCCCACCACACCATTCCTCACATTCTATTACCACTCATTACACAGGACATATTGTATCCAAACAAAGCACCATCAACACATATAATGCTAACAAAAGCTTTCATTTTCGTCCATATCTCTTGCTTTCCCCTTCTCACTTTTGCTAGCTCCACACCACCATGCTTCCCCTCCTCCTCCTGATCCTCCTGTTCTCACTCCTAACTTTTCACCCACCCGCGGCGGTTTCCGCCCGATGCACCACCATCACCACCACAAAAACCTTCCAAAAATGCATGACACTGCCTTCCCAACAAGCCTCCATAGCATGGACTCTCCACCCGCACAATGCCACCCTGGAAATAGTCTTTTTCGGCACATTCATATCGCCTTCCGGCTGGGTTGGGTGGGGCATCAACCCTAGCTCACCGGAAATGACCGGGACACGTGCCCTAATCGCCTTTCCGGACCCCAATTCCGGACGACTAGTCCTGCTACCATATATTCTGGACCCCACTGTAAAACTCCAAAAAAACTCACTAGTTTCTAGTCCTCTTGACATCGACCTCCTCACCTCTTCCGCAACCCTGTACGGTGGTCGGTTGGCCACAATTCACGACGGTGCCGATATTCAGATTCATGCCACGTTGAAGCTGGTGCCAAACAAGACCAAAATCCATCATGTCTGGAACCGGGGCCTCTATGTCCAAGGTTATGTTTTGAACTACTCCGAATTTGTTAGGGCTTTGTTCGGTTGTGGGTTTAGAAAATTTTTGGGTTTGATTTTTGGGTAATGAGTGAAAAGTGAAAATAGGGTAATAATTGAGGATATAGGTAATGAGTGGAGAGAGATAGAGAGAGAAATAAGATTAATGATTGAATATAGGGGTAATGAGTGGAGAGAGAAATGAAAATAATAATTAAAATTATAGGTAATGAGTGGATTTGGGTTTGAAAATTTTTTTCCAAACCCCAAACCGAACAAGGGCAAAACATCAGCTGTCATATTGCAATGAGAAACTTTGGATGTCTAAAAACCAAAAAGTAAATATTTTTTTCCTTTTTTCTGCTACAGTGAACTTTTTCTTTGTGAACTTTGTGAAACTTAGACTCCGTTTGTTTGGGTGTAAAATATTTTCTATTTTTCTGTATTTAGTTGTGTAAAAAATTAGAAAAACATTTTTACATATAAAATATCTTACATCAATTGGATAAAAATGACTTACCTTTAAATTTTTCGTAATTTATTTTTTGAAATGAACCTACTACCTTCTACTGCAATTCTCACTGCTCAGTTTCCTTGATCGTCAGTTCTGACCCACGTTCAATTTCAATATTTCTAGATCTCTGCACCGTTTAAGTCCTCTTCCCTCTCTCAACACTATTTTGTTGATTTTTGAAAATATTTTCAAGTGTCAACCAAATACCGAAAAATAAAAGTTTGAAATTTGTTTTCTAAAAAAATATTTTACATTGTAAAACATTTTATATCGAAACAAACAGAGCCTTAAGCTGTTGACTCATCGCGTTTGTCACGTCAGCAAAAACTCACACTGATAGGGCATCAGAAACGAAATTAACATGAGTTCGGTTGGACATTCTCAGTTTTTATTTCAAAATAAAATTTTGAATGCAAAACGAAGTTGTGGGGACCAAAAGTCCTGACAAAATCCTTTCAATTGACTTTCAATCTTTGTAGAGACCTAGAAACAAACCCATGCTCCTATAGCTGACGTGGACTGGCCAGACTTTCGCAGAGAGAGAGAGAGAGAGAGAGAGGGAGGGGGGTTGGGCCAGACTGACTTTCGCAGAGAAGTAGCTGTACCGTGGAGGAATTAACGCGACTACTTTTGTCCACTTGCCAGACCAGCACAGTAAAATTCTTTTCTTTTTTCCTTTTCTGCTGACTCTTAGGGACCCACTCATCTTTAAAACAACTCATCCAATCACATGTTTTTAGATTTTAACTCAAAAATTTCAATCCAAAATTGCGAACCAAACGCAGTGAATGTCTTTGTCTTGAGAAAGTTTATCGGCTAGTAATTTGAGAACTCTAACAAACGTGTGTGATTATTATGCGCACCAATGACCAAAATAAATTGAACGACTTGAATCATTTTTTTAAACCGGACGGGTCTCATATCAATTAGGAGCGCAGCAAAACCTGTTGTGCCCAAATCACAGTATTCCCCTGCAGTCCTCTACATTGGTAGCCATAATCCTAAATCCAAATGACACTTCAATTTAATTAGTTGTCTGTTTGGACTCTATTAGAATGCTACACAAAATCAACAAAAGGAGGAAGGTTGTGAATATCTGGATAGGATCTTAAAGTTCTTCGATTCAAGTTTCACATTCCATACATATTTATAGTTTTTATTAGATTGTTAATCACCAATTCATCTAAAAATTTAACATGTTCTTTCAATATATTTATGTGTTCTATTTTTCATACGGTACGTGGTTGTCATTAATGTTTCTCAATCTTACAGGTTACTCCCCGACCATCCATCCAACTACCGTTAACGACCTCTCCTCCGTTACCACCATCGACTTACTATCGGGAACCGAATCCACCAAACACAGCAACATCCAGACACTAAAACTCGCTCACGGGATCATCAACGGCATCGCCTGGGGAATCCTACTGCCCGTCGGAGTGGTCATATCCCGCTACCTCAGACACATCCAATCACTAGGCCCCGCCTGGTTTTACGCACACGCCGGCGTTCAGCTCTCCGCCTTCTTCCTGGGTACCGCAGGGTTCTCTATCGGACTCCGGCTGGGGGACCTGTCCCCTGGGGTCGTCTACGGGCTCCACCGGAAGCTGGGGTTCGCGGCGTTCTGCCTGGCGAGCCTGCAGACCCTGGCGCTGCTCTTCCGGCCGAAGACCACCAACAAGTACCGCAAGTACTGGAAGTCATACCACCACTTCGTCGGGTACACTTGCGTTGTCATGGGGGTTGTGAACGTGTTCCAAGGGTTTGAGGTGATGGGGGAGGGGAGGTCTTACGCCAAGCTGGGGTATTGCTTGTGTTTGTCTACTTTGATTGGGGTTTGTGTGGCGTTGGAAGTCAATTCTTGGGTGGTTTTCTGTAGGAAAGCCAAGGAAGACAAGCTGAGGAGAGAAGGTGTGCTTGGGACCCCTGTAAAACAGATTGGATCAAGCCATAATTGAATGAAATTTTGGAGATTTTTTCGTTGGTTTTTTTTTTTTTTTTGTAATGCAGGATGTCCCATATCACTATTTTGTTAATGTTGTTAAATGTTTTAGAAGTATATTATTTTTTTCCCTCTTTTAATGTGATTTATCATAAGACTGGAGATATATGGAATCTTTTCTTCCTTTTTTTTATTCTTCTTCTTCCTTCTTTTGGCGATGCAAAATGACAAAGATGGATTTAAAAAAAAAAAAAACAACTCCCATAAGTTCAAGCAAAGAAGAACTGTTTTTTAGCAATAAATTTGCTAGTACTAATACTAATAATGAAAGGATTTTGGAAAAACGATTGAATGTCAAGAATGGGATTCGAACCCATGCCCTTTCGGACCAGTACCTGAAACTGGCGCCTTAGACCAACTCGGCCATCTTGACTTCGCTGTAATATTGGTTCCAAATTTATAATATGTAGTAAAATATGTTAGGATTAGTCCCCAGACCGGCAGACCCCGATTACTTTCATGGGGCGAAACAAACACTAGCAGTTAAAAGTGTACAAATCATGTAATAAAGCAACAGATCATATATAATATAAAAGCATATGACACGATCAAGGCTGGCCCCAACTTGTCGGGCCAAACAAAATGAAACTACGGATCATTGTTGAGTTGAGGGAGATCATAGATAAGTCCAAATTTATAACTCATATGAGCCAAGAGTTCTTCTTCCACAGGAAATGTGGCTCCCATCCACTGTCAACTGCTCGGTTGGGCACTGACGATCTCTAACACCTCCACCTTCCTCCTCTCACGCCTTTCCTCGTACCGTTTCAATTTGACCGGGTTCTTTTTCCCCTTCCTTGAAACAACTCCTTAATTCGAGATTTGGCAATCTATCTAAGAAGTTACAATATATATGCCAAAGCAACCAAACATGAATTTTTAGCAACCTAAATTATGTCATCTCATCCCTGATTTGCTCATCAAAGTGATCCCAGTGGAGTACTGAATAGATTAAGTTCTCTTTCAAAGCTCCTGATGCGCATTAGAAGAAGGCAGCGCATGTTTTCATATCCATTCAATGTCAGAAATTACAAACATGATTTAAGATATGTATAAACTGATTCAAATGTCCAATTATCATCAAAGAAAAGACTCACATAAAGTTTGAAATGGATCTTAAACCATAAATCAAATGTTTTAGGTATTCAGGTGTTATTTTAGAGATTATAGAGGCCAACTTATAGATGGCAGGAAGATCAAAGTGGTAGGCTCTTTGGCATTCATTTGTGAAGCTACGGCTCTTAGGGATGAATGAATGTCTTGTGGCTTGAGCTCATGACTTGAGGTCAGTGGGGGTGGAAAGTGATAAGAATTGCTCATTAATTTCTTTGAGTTATTCAGCATTTCTTTGAGTTATGCAGTGTTTCATCTCCATCAACAGCGTTACATTAACTACCTACACTCTAAATACTAAGGAGGGGTGGTAATTTGGGCAAAACTTGGGACTCTTCATGGCCTCCTAATGGACTTATGCGTAGTGGCTTAATTAATAACTACAAGTAGAATATACAGAATTGTGTCATTTGGGACGAAAATTTTGTGCTATGTTGTTTTTTTTTTTTTTTTTGAAGAGTCAATCATTTCATAGAAACGCAAACATTAAGAGGTATAATCTGCCGCAAGAAGTTTGGCCAATTCAGGCGGGATACAACCTGATGAACAATTAAATCTATGAGGAAAGTCCACTTTCACCCCTTGTGGTTATCGCCATGTGCGGATATCCCCCTTGTGGTTTAAAACTGACCACATAACCTACCTGTGGTTTTGAAAATGTGCGGATAGACCCCATGCCGTCATGTTTTCCATCCATTTTAACGGACACAACATTAAAATACCGTTATACCCTCATCACGTCCCTTGATTTTTCTTCTTTTTTAAATCTAACCACACCATCCTGTATACCAAAAATTGAATCCAAACCGTTGATATTGTAAATTTTGACGAGTACTACGTCTATGCCAAAATTCAAGTCAATCAAAAAATGAAAAGCTCATGGTCAAATCGATTTTGTTATGAAATTAAAATTTCAAATTTGAATTTACTAAAAATTAGATCACTGGGTTATTGATACCTGATCGAGATGATTTTTTACAGAGATACTCTATTCTTTATTTAATACATTATGAACAACTCAGATTACATTCTAGAGATGTGTGAGATACACCTCCGTTAATATGGATGGAAAACATGACGGCAGGGGGTCTATCCGCACATTTTCAAAACCACAGGTAGGTTATGTGGTCAGTTTTAAACCACAAGGGGGGTATCCGCACATGGCGATAACCACAGGGGGTGAAAGTGGACTTTCCTCTAAATCTATCATCTAAATTCCTAGTAGCTAACCAATGAGCAACAGAATTCTGCTCTCTGCCAACCTAGATGAAGGTCCAGTTCTTGTTCAAAGCCCACTTCTTTATATCTGCTACCAAAGCAGCTATTTCCCACATTTTGTGCTCCTTTGTGGTGCTTAGGCAGTCGATTAACACACGGCAATCTGACTCAAAGATTACTCTGGAAAGTCCCAAGTCGATAGCCATACCACACACTATACGAAGGGTCCAAGCTTTAGTGACTAGTGTTGACGACGCAACAATTCTGCCCGACCTGTAAAACTACATTTTGCGCTATGTTTGAAACTTAAGAGAAAGAAAGAAAAAGAACGTGAGAAAAATTATGTATAAGAAAAAGTCCAATGAATTTTTTTTTGTTTGGTTTTGGGAAAAAAACAAACACGAAGTTGAAGGGATTTTTTTAGGGTGATTTTAGAGGCGACAAGAAAATAATAGATATAGAACTTCATAAACTCAATAAGAAAAATGGGGACAGAAAGAAAAGAAAGACTCATTTCCTTTGTATTGTTTCCTTTCTTTCTTTTTTAACTTCTATTGTTACCTTTCTTTTCTTTCCTTTTTTCCTATATATAAATCATCGTTAAAGCGCACCAATTAACAAAAACAGCTTGTATACATAGAAGTAAAAAAATAAAAATTGATTTTCGCACTATGACTTTGGTCCAATTGCACTTCCATTTCGTTCGAAATCATGTGAATTTTTTTTTTGAGAAAAACTAACCTTTCAGTATTCCCATATGTTTAAGGGGGGGAAAATTGTCAAATCAAAAGAATAAAATCGATAAAAGATGTGTAGAGAGAGAGAAGGGGGACAAGAAGGGGGCAGTTGTAAGGTAAGAGCATCTACAATTCATCTCTCACTCTTTCTCCATTTTGAAGATTCAAAAAATTATATTCTATTCAACAAGTAATTTTAGAGAACCAACAAGACAACAACTCCAACCCAATTCTCCATTTTTCACCTCCAAACCCCCCCTCCCCCATTCTTCCTCTATTTATTGTTCAATATTATTTTTTTTCCTCCTTCATTAGATGCATGTTTTATTCTCATTTCAACTCATTATTCAAACCAATACAATGATAGGATAGTGTAAATTAAAAAAAAAATTTATTATGATTTCAAATAGTTTGAATTTACATTTGATGTTATTTCAAAATGCATTTACATATATTTAATATTAGACTCATTTTGAAGGTATTATTATTGTCTTTCCAATAGTACCAATTTTGTACAAAAATGATGCATAATGTACAAGTTATATGTAATTAACGAAATTCTAGAAAAAAAAGTTAATAAAATATTAGTGAAGGAGAAAAATGGAGATGGGTCTCCATTCGGGAAGTGATTTCTCCAAATATGGAGAATGAAAATTGCGTCTCCAAAATGAAGACCCCAAGTGAAGATAGGTTGGAGGGCAAAAATCCTCTAAAATAGAGTTTTTGTGCCCAAATGGATATGGGTTGGAAACGCTCCGAGAGGAGTCCCACATTGACAAATGAAGACGAGAGAAGAGAGTATTTAGGGGCGAATATCGAAGTGGAAGGGCACGACCTTACTTGAACAGGATCTGTTCTATAGGCTCGTACATCTGTATCCTTGATTACTAAGGAGACAGGAACCCAAGTCTGGTGGATGAAACATGGCCGCACGACCAGAGCGTGATTAACAATTCTGGTGGAAGGCTCTCAGAGCAGTAGAGGATCGTTCTCCTCCACCGTTCGCGGTGGCGGGAGATGGTCGTGCGGCTTTCTGACAGACCTATCCCTTTTTTCTCACGTTTCCTTCTTTTTGTTGGGTGAACCCTAAGGAAAGTATTCGCAATGTTTTTCCTTGGCGAAGATGTGAAGAACTTGGACAGAACCCTAGGACCAGCAATTTCAGAAAATGACGTCTGATTTTGATGGAAGTGCCGCTGCTATTGTTGTTTGATTACTACATCTGGTTAGAGCAGATTCAAGATTTTGATTTTGATTTAGGTTTGTAATTGTAAATGCAAGATGAAGGTGGAGATGAAGCGACGAGTGGAAGTCTAAAATTAAACTGACTGGAGTAGTATTTGTTGCTTTTTGTTACTGTATGAAGGTTGAGATGGTTAAAATAATGAATTTTGTTGGGGATTCTTTGTTCATCCTTCACTTTATCCCTTCAATGCCAAATGCTGCCTAGTTCTCTCTCTCTCTCTCTCTCTCTCTCTCTTTCTCTCTCTCTCTCTCTCTCTCTCTCTCTCATTTCTTGGGGCAATTGGTCATTAAGCTGAATTCGCTGGATTTAATTTCTTCGCTTCTTCTTTTTAGTAATTCTTCCCTACTCCTCCATAGTGTGTATGGAATATGGACTATGGGGATATGAATGTCAGGAGCAATGCTACGGCCCGAAAATATCCTCAAAAGAAAAATTAATGGTTCATATTCACTTTGATGTGTGAAACCTCAAATCGGATCTCAATCATTAATTTCACTTCCGGAGATATTTTCTAGTAAACTTTTTTGAGTCCATAGAATTTTTGTTGTTCCTAGCATTATTAGCTTTTAGGAGTATCCACGTTTGACCCTTGAAGCTCAAGACTGTGTAACTGCATCAAGACTGTGTCTCTTGGATCCAACACCCAACAGTCTTGAGTTTATTGCAGGGATATCTACGGCTTTGGTTGCAACTGATGAATTGCAGAACTTACAAAGGTCAAGATACTCTTAAATTTTCTGTTCTTTGCTTACAAAGGTCAAGATACTCTTAGATATCTAGGGCTTCTCAATTGCCGATCTCTGCCTTGACTGTGTCGAAGTTTCGAAGTTTGAGACTCCACCAAATAGTGTTTCACCCTTTTCTTTTCTGTTGTTTCATGCAACGACATTTGTGTGATTTTCATGAACCCATGAACTTTTTCTGTACTGAATTCCATCACAACCTGCGTGATTAGAAATAGTTGTTTCTGTAATGGATGAGGCTATGAGCATGTAAGGAGTTCTTACTGGCGTGTTAATGGTAGTGAATCTACTCTCTAGGATAATCTATATGTTTGGGAATCGGCCATATGTTGAGGACTAACCCTGTACGTATGTGCCCACAGTCCACTTATTCCCCTGCACCATAATTTAATTATCTGGTAAGGAACCTAGCAGTGCTATATGTAGGACATTCTAGTTACCTAGCAAGCATATTCTGTAATATGAATTTATGGTGAACTATGCATCGAGTGCTTAATTCACACATGAAATGTTTTAGGACACCTTGCAATCACCATTTACCAAATAAAGGAGTCTACTGAGGAATACGTATAGATGGCATGTCTATGTGTCCTTCTATTCATATTTAGATGAATCCAACACTTAGACACATATCCACACCCAACACCCATACCTGAGTCCATATGTAACCTAGATGTTATGGCTTTGGATAGTCCTATATCGTATTTTGCTAAGGATATGTTGTATTTGATCCCTGTTTATGTTCCCAGGTTTGCACCTGCTCCAGGTATGCCACCAATGATGGCACCACCGGGTGCTCCTCCAATGCCTGCTCAATTTAATAGTCTCCCAAGACCTCCAACAATGAGTGGCCCCCCCAGCAGTTCCAGGAAGCACAATGATTCCTCCTACCGGCAGTGGTGCCACGTCAATGGTTACCTCAGTTACTTACATCAATGGTTACCAGACTTAATATAATTCTCATCTGCCTCTCTCCGTCATTAACATCTTGGAAGAAGCTGGAATGTATAGTAAAAGTACCTGTGTTTGAAGAACTGAATATGGGGGAAAGAACGTATAGCCTGGGTCATCATCTGTTATCATACAGCGCGAGGAAGTTCTGCATTTCATCTACCATCTCTCTGTCACTCCCCTACTGTATCAACTTTCGAGCATAGGAACCAAATGTAGAACTGAACTTAGGTCCCCATGGTCTTTGGGGTGACAAAGCTCTAGCCTCAGTAATGGCATCCAATCTCGCAGTGGAGCTAAAGCTCCACATGCCCAAGAAGGATGAGATTGCATTTGACATATAACTCTCGCAAATTCTTCATATAACTGGGTTGAGTTGTTTCTTACTTTCAGGTTGGAGATAAGTAGGTCACCTCAGTCACCTTGTTAGCTTCTCCAAGCCAAAAATCAGAGGTTTGGGTATTATTGGCGATGAAGTGTTTGTAGATGGAGGTGTTTTAGTTGAAGTTTCTAAGGCATCGAATTGTTGATCACTTCTTAGCTTCTTTTTTTGTTTAAAAAGGTGAGAAATTGCATAGATAATAAGTCAATTATACAGGATGATAACAAAAAAAACAGCTAATGTCTAGTGGTAGGGTCAGACCCTAAGTGTAGTTTGTGTTATGATTGGAAGACGAATACAAAATATCCGGGATGCTTCTGCAACTGGGCACTCGATATAACGAATCATGACATATTTTGCTAGCGAATGCGCCTATTGCACTCCATGACAAGACCCTACCATTACCCTCAGGCCTCAGTAAAGGTAATATCGACCATTATAGTACTGGTCTTGTTGGATCATTATCGGTTATCATATCAAAGTACGAGCACCATGCAACATTTTACAGTTTACATCTGGCTAATCCTGTAGTTCATAAATTTTGACTGTTTATATTTTCTTCAAAACGAAAGATTTCCTGGAAAAGGGAACTTAATTTCTGGGACTTTTGTCGGGTTATTGCTCACCACATCAATTGTATGTTGCTTAAAATAAAAGTGAGAGAGCCCAAGAACTTACAGCCTGTAAAAGCTGATGTGAAGATCATGGCCATTGGTTCCAACTTCCATCCCATTTTCGACTTCCAACTTTTGGACCATTGACAAGCTCCAGTTTCTTCTGACCCTTTAGGCCCTTCATCAATAAAGTAGAAAAAGGACAAATGGTTTCCTCTTTAGGTATCTCCATCATGGTTCTAAATTGAATTCCAACATGAAACTTCTACTTCAGTTACTGCATGCTTTGCCGGTCTACACCGGGCATGAGAGAGAGAGAGAGAGAGAGTGCTCTTCAATCCATCATTGCGATATTAGAGCTGGAGAGAGAGAGAGAGAGCCCTTCAATCCATCATTGCAATCTTAGAGCTAAGTCTTATAAGAAATTAAGGGAAAGATCGAGAAGTTTCACACCACAGGCAAAATGTCGAGAATCATTCTGGTCAAAAAAGCATATTGAAAGCCTTCAAAAATGATAAATCATAAATAGCTACGGATACAATTACATGATCCATAAACGGGATCCGAACATATCCATCTGGAAAAAGAGATGAAAAGGCGCGTTAGTGAAAACTAAGGACAGAGTTCAAACGACGAAACCACCAATGGCAATGGCCGTAATCTAAACCGCTATCCAATCGATGACAACACATCCCTACTAGATGCAATCTTAAATGGTTGTCCAGAGTATTGTCAATGCCACCTGCAATAGCTTTAAGCTGCACAATGATTCTACTGGGGTTAGTCGTGCCCTCCAGCAAGTATAAATTGTGTTATGGGATTTGGTATTCTAGCAACCAAAACAAATGTCAGAACCAACCGATCAAGGATAGTTATACAGCAGCTAACAATAAGAACAAAACAGGATTGTGATGAGCCCTTCAAAGAACCAGATCAAGACAACTAGGAGATAACCATATGGAAAAGAATCAGAATTTAGCAACTTATTCATGGGGACCCTAGACGGGTATATCCCTTGAATGTTTCACACTAGTAAATCGCAACATGTCAACCTCTGGTACAATCCGAGGAAAAACAAGACCCAATGACGGGAAAAACATAAACAAGGGATGACTTGATAACACCTGCAACTTTGCAGAAACCATTACAGCAGGAAACAGAAAATCTAGAAATTAAGCCCAAAATAAACGTCTATCTTTTTAGTGCATCGACGCCTCAACAGGGACGCATGATACGTTTCTGACTATACGCCGCAATCTGATTTTACATCTCACTCAAATAGCAAAAAAAAAAAAAACCTGAATGATAACTCAAAACTCAATCCTTAACACAAAATCTCACGTAACTTCTATCACTAAACTTGGTCTTCAAAACAGGCACTCCGGTTAGCTCTAGATAAGATAATGAATTTCCTTTCCACCTTTTAACTGAGATATTCACGAGGGAGTGTGCAAAATTCACAGTTCACCAGCTACACCAAATTTCTTGACCTACTAAAATAACTGATATCTCATGTCCTCCTAGCCAGCAATACCTGTTACAAGAGAAAAAATAAACTATTAAGTATCATGAGATGCATTCAAGACATCTACCTATCATGCTTCAGAAGGAAATGGCCAGAGATGACATTACATTGTAGCATTTCTCGCCAAAAGATTAGACAAGCTGCTTTCAATGGGTTACAAATAGCATACATTTAACCAGAAAAGCTATAAAAAGCATGGCATTGCAGACTTGTAGTCTGGAGCCTCTGGGATAACCCTAACGTGAACTCAAGCTTCAAGATCATTTGACTGAATAGGGTATTAAACTGAAACCCTTCTGCGTGAGAATGACTTTATTATCAAAAGAAGCTTCTGACAATATGCCAGTAACACATGAGCTAACGCAAAACTATGTTTGTCAAACTAATTTAGTAGTAACTGAAACATGCTCACAAGGAATGCTTGACATTTATGTCAACCTCACATTAACGTTCTTTTGTACATAAATTCCTCTTAAGTTTGAAATTATAACACTCTGTGTGCCATTGGAAAGCTCTCTATAAGTACTAATATTTCAAGACTCAAGTGGCATACAAGGCCGGCCCAATAGGGAGGCCCAAGAGGCCGCTGCCTTGGGCCTTCACATTTTGGGCAAAAAATGGGGCATCCATTCCTAGATAAGTATATATATTTTCTGTGAGCAACTGTAATACAAACTCCTTTGGTGGTTCAGTGGTAAAGTGTTTGCTTTTCCACATAAGATGCTTGGGTTCAAATCCTAGTAGGGTATTTTTTTGCAAAAAAAAATTTCTTCTATATAGGGCACTATTCCACCACTTGGCCTAGGGCATCCAAATACCTTGGGACGGCCCTGGTGGCATACTAGCCTAAAAGTATGACAATTTTTCAAACCATATGCAGTTGGGAAGTCCATGAAAAATTGAAGCACACATTCTCAACTTATACCGCTTAACAACATTTAAAATAGTGAGAAATAGAGCTAGGCAAAACTTTTAATACAACTTTCACATGAACTTCACATTCACATGAGGCAAACTTAAAACTTCATACTCCATGCATAAAAGCAATCCACCATTTAACATTATTTTCACGTCAACTTCACATTCACATGAAGCAAACTTAAAATTCCATATTCTATGCATAAAAGCAATCCATCTTAGTGACAATTAGGACTCCCTTTGTGTCGTAAGGGACATTTGTGAATGTTATTGGAGGACACAAACAACCCTTTATATAGTAAGGGACATTTGTTAAAAAGATGCCTAACTGAGTCTATAAGGGCAGCGAAGGCCAAGCTACAGTTGGAGATTGATCCCAGGTCCCCCTAAAGTTGGTCGTAGATCAGGCAGCTGTAGGTCAGGACTCAGATCAATGACTCTTGCTTCTACAAAGAAAGCTCCTTCGATGATTGAAGTGGAAAGGGAGGAAGCATGGACAGTGTCAAAGTGAGAATGCTCGGAAGTTTGCTTCAATGGCATGGTTTGGGCTTTAAAACCAATATTAGAGAGAGCACTAAAAGGATTCCCGAGGCCAAGCGTTATTCATTTGCTGACAATGGCCTCAGACTCAAATCTCTTGACGAGCCCCACTAGGACTTCCAAGATTCTATAATAAACTCTTTTCATTTGTGGGAACACCGCTCAGGTAAGCTAATCCCACCACTCTAATCAGAACCTCATCACCATATTGGAAAAGCATCAGCAATTGACAGGTCTGGGTATCAGGGATAGCTACGGCTTTTATCACAGCATTCAAGTCAGTTGACACAATACTACATTAGCTGATCACTTTTCAGTCCAAAGCAAACAAATACTTTGGTTGTTTGTCATTGAGGAAAGCTCGCCATGCTCCAGCTTAGCAAGTGTGATTCCTTGGCTGTCAAAACTAAATTTCATGTTCTTATCTGGAGTTTTGTTTGAAACCATGACAAGTTTTGTACCCAAAAGAATAGTGAAAAGAAGAGAAGAGAAAGGAAGAATATTGAAGAAACTAAATTTCATGTTACTTCTGTACCCAAAAGAATAGTGAAAAGAAGGGGAGAAACGCTCTATCCTAAGAAGTTGCATGTCGGCATGATAATAAATTTGTCACTTTTATCAGTTTTTTACTAGAGTTGTTAAGTTCGTAATAGAAAAGTTCGAACACGCTCTATATTCAGTCATTCTTCAAATATGTCCTCTTGAAGCTAGTATTTCAGCTTGACAATGAATCCCTGCACAAAATGTCATTGCATCTACTATGAGGTTCACAACAGTTTCTATTGGTCTATTCTCTCAACTAAACATAAAGAAGACGAGAAACAGTGGTTAGAGCTTAGAACTTCAACCAACAAATGACATCCCATAGTTCTTGTTTTGGGTTGTGATGAACTTCCCTACAAAGTCAATTAGCTGTCATGGTTTCATATGGCGAGCAACAGTTAAAGGAAAGCAATATTTGCAGTCCCAAGTCCATGACATAAGCAACTCATTTGCATGCTTTATAAGCATTACCACACATAATGAGGGCATTAAAGGGACACTAAATCATCTGCACTCTGCAGAGTTACACAGATCCTCCATAATCCATCCTGAGAAACATCTTTGTTTTGTATATATGCCTTTTTGCTATGTAAACTAAAGTACTCCGCATAAAAAGAAAAAACGCATGAAGATGAATTAGACGCAGTTTGCAGTCATTTACCTCTATTAGTCTGTCTCTTAGTAACGCTATAACCACCAATATAGCCAGGAGTATTATCTCCGGGAAGATCAGAGGCTCCATTGCCAATCCCATAACCAAAAGAACTGGATCCCTCTCTTTCAGAGTTTGTTGAACGCCAAGTAGGAGGGTCCCCATAAACTGAGCCGCCACCATAGAAGTCTGCAAAAGCCCCATCATATCCATAATTTGTTGCAGCATGCGATGATGAGAGGGGCCCACTAGTTGCAGTATTTCTTCCATACCCTCCCCCGGCCAAACTATAGTTGTTATCGCCACCACCATAACCAATATTCCCACTAGCAGCATTACCTCCACCCTGGGGTGAAAGTGGAGAAGAACTCCAATTAATTCCAGTATTGGCAAAGGTTCCTCCAATGCTTCCCCTTCCAGAACCCACATAGGCGGTTGAACGTGGTGAGCTTGTTCCATAATTAATCCCTCCATTCTCCCAAAAATTCCGAGTCCCTGAGCTAAAAAACGAAGTGTTTCCTCCGTTCCCACCATCATACCCAACTGGATTGCCGGATCTATTTGAATTACCAATAAAATAGGGGTTCAACCCCGGCCCATAGCTTAATGCACCATTGAGGTTTGCACTTCCCCCAAAATTTGGGTTCACCCCTGGTTCAAAATTCAAACCCATTCCGTAACCAGTACCAAATGGAGCAAACCCACTTCGACCACTGGTGATCGGACTGAATCTGCTATCCATTCTAAGACCATAGGCACCAACTGTACTTGGAGAGTACCCTTGACCGTAGCCATTGAGGAAGTTATTCCTAGTCAAACCGTAGTTATATCCACCAAGTGGGCTACGGATAGGACCTGGTGACATCTCTTTGGGGACCGCACGCTTGACCTCAACCATTTTTCCGTTTAGCTCATGGAAGGTTTTGAGCAACACTTTGTCCACAGCGTCCTCCGAATCATAGGTGATGAATCCAAAGCCTCTTGGTCTCTGAGTGTTGTGATCGTACATCACCACTACATCCGTGATGGTCCCAAACTGCTCAAAATACATCTTGAAGTCAGTCTCTGTGACTGTGGAAGCTAAACCTCCCACAAAAATCTTCCTTGTGCGCCCTGGACCAGGCGAACCCTGGATGCTACTACTGCTTCTACTCACTGTACTCTGATCATCCCTTGGAACAGCCTTCTTTGCCTCGACCTGATTTAAGAACCACAGGTGAATACCAGACTCAAAGACAGCCTAATGTAATAAAACTACAACATTGCTTATTCAATTTTGTACCATGGAAGAGCAACAGAAAAAG